>JAGKQE010000148.1:0-23309 GCA_022609375.1 Xenosphaeropsis pyriputrescens | reverse complement strand
CCCCCCCCCCCCCCCCCCCCCCCCCCCCCCCCCCCCCCCCCCCCCCCCCCCCCCCCCCATGAGTTTGAAAATCACAAAACATTGTATGATAGTTATTTGGTATCTAGTCCCTTCTATTTTACGCACTTCAGACTAGCTGTTCATTCTACCAGTGCCTGTGTCTATGTCTGTACCTGCCTCGATGCATATCTGAGCTCCATCCCAGAAGGCTATCAGATTATCCACCGGAGTCAGTCATACTACATAACCTCTCAAATCAGACCGACGTGGCAGGAGAAGTCCGACATCAAACGATCCACCATGATCTTCCGAAGTGCCTCTCTCGTCCTACATGACAACACTATATCCGACGAGAAAGGCACCCGTTTCGTAGCACGAAGACATTCCAGCTAAGCTGGACAATCACTTCATCTCGCAACCTCAAGCCGCGCCCTTCTCAGCGGCCTTCTTCCTCTTGAACTCCGCAATCCACTCCGCAGCTCTCGCACTGGGCACGACGAAAATCCTCACCACCTCATCGATGATCTCCACGTTCCCGCTGCTCAGCGTCTTCAACAAGCTCACTTTCTTCCCCACCTTGATGAGGCCGCCCGTCATGGTCTCCATGTAACACTCCACGCTCCTAGGCGTGTATAAACCCTGGGAGTCCCACGGCAGCGGGAAGATATAAGCGAGGTGATCGCCGAGCGTCTGCAGCTCGTTGAAAGCCTTGATGAAGTCGCTCTCGAGATGCAGTGGGTAGAGCAGCACGCAGGGAAAGGCGAGCGTGGAAGCAGGATCCAAGGCGTCCGGCACCATCTCGATCCTCGCGTCCTCCATCTCTGGCGGCTGCGCCGTCTTGATGGTGCGGATGCCCCTCGCCACCAGCGCTGCGCTCCTGATGTAGCGCTCTTGCTTGGCTCGGTTCTCGCGCTCCGCCTCCTTCCGGGCCCTCTCGGCAACCGCCTCGTTCTTCGCGACGATCTGCACTGCCACTGCTCGCAGCGGCGCGTTCGCGGGATCGATGGCCAGACCGCGGGCGCATGCATCGTCGGCCTCTGGGATTTTCGAGAGGGAGAGGAGGGCGCGGGACGAGCGGTAGTAGGCCTTGATGTTCTTTGGGTTGAGGCGCAACGCAGCTGCACAGTCCAGAGTGCAAGAGCGGAAGTTCTTGAGCTCCAGATGACACGCTGCTCTGTTCACCAAGCACACCTCCCAAATGCTCTTTTCGTCTTGGATCTCCTCGGCAGAAGCCTTCTCTTCGCCATCCTTCGCTTGTTCTCCCGCCCTTCGTTTTCGCTCCTCAACTTGTAACACCTCGATTCCCTTGCCATAGAACTCCTTCGCATCAGCCCACTTTTTGTCCTTGAATGCTTCGTTACCGCGCTCCTTGAACCCTTGTGCTACCTCGGCGGGTGTTCCTTCGTAAGCTAATGCGCGAATGGCTTCCAGATCGTCGTTCTCTTCGAGCTCTGTCATGAACAGTGGCATTTTATTCAAATCAGCAATCATCTGTTCGCTCGTTTTGCCACGCACCGCTTCAAGAGCAGGTGGCAGTGAGGGAATCGTGCCATCCTGTGGCTTCGAGGCAGCGGAGTTTCGTGCAGCGTCTTGAGGGAATGGAGAGGTGATGTTGACTGCCGCATCAAAGTTGTCGGCGAGTTCCTCGATATGCATTTTTGCTGAGTCACTCCAACTGTCTTCTATGAATGAGAAGGTTCGGAGAATGTTAAATTAAGGTGCTTCGGTGGGGTATGAAGGAACCTTTCTCCATCATCATCATCATCGGGACTTTGCTGATAAACTTTTATTGTGGAGGAGTGGATTCTTATCTTAGCGTGTGGTCCGCTGCCAAGAACTTCCGCCATAACTCAATGTCAAGTGATGGTGGTTTGAGTAGAGTATGACTTTGAAAACCGCTGCCCATACTCTCCTCTCCCTCTCCCACATGCACAATGACGAACCATTCCAATGTGCCACTCTTGATACCTCGATGGCTTGCATATTACATGACTGAGAAGAAGTCCATTGAATGCAACAAGTGTATAGCTGTACAGATCCCAAGAACTTCTCTCGAGCTCAATTATCTCAACCATAGCCGCCCATGAAGATCAGAACTTCGATTTCCCGAATTCAAACATCTCAAGATCTTCCTAGACCCTCAACAGAGCAACGACGCCAACGACACCAAGAGTTTCGAGTCCACAATGACCGTCAAGTAAACCATCATCTTCCTCCCTCTAGCACTTCAGTTCTCAATTCCATGCAACAGCCCAGTCCCCCAATTGACCAGAGTGGGCACAATAGTCGGTCATAACACTCACCTACCATGCAATTCGAACATAACTACCATGAGAAATAGCTAGACGCAGTTGACATGATACTGCAACCAAGAAACGCCAGGTCAAAAGCGCCCTGCTCTCAAGTGCAATCACCATCTCGATATCCAGGATCTCAATCCCTCGATCCCCCGTCCTAAAAAATCACATCACGTCCACAAGAAATCACAGAAGACGCACATGAATTCTCAACCGTCAAATAAAACACTACAGTTCACCAAAGAAACAACAACCCTTCCCTTCCCTTCCCTCATCCTTCATCCCCATCCCCATCCCCATCCCAATCCCCAACCCTCACGCACAACCCCCGGTATCGAACAAACCACCAGCAGTCATAAGTCAACACACACACACAAAAGATACATCTCTCAATCTTTCCACCCAACCCCAAAGCAACCCCCCCTCCTAAAATCTCAACCCCGAATCCGAGACCAACAACTCAACACACAAAGAAAGAAAAAACAGGCAACACGACAACAAGACAAACAAGAAAGAAAAAAGGGCAGGGAAGAGGAGCGTACATAACCGAGGGAAGGAAAGAGGAAGGAACGTAGGTATCTCTCAAGAAGAAGAAAACAGACAAGAAAACAAAAAACCTGACAAGGGTGAAACAAAGAACAAGAACGAGAAATCCAACGCGTCGCATTACAAAAAAAAACAAACATGAAATGCTAGACTTTTTTCTTTCCTCGTTTAATTCCTTGCGGTACAAATTGTATGAAAGAGTAGAGAAGAGTTGAGAAGCGTTCGTTGTTTGTTGATATGATTGGGGATCGTTTTTTTTTGAGGGGTTGTAGAGTAAGAGTGAGTGAGGGGGGAAAGGATTTAAATCACAACCAGAGATGGGATAATGGATCTCACGATACCATAAAAGAAGAAGGTGCGCGAGAAGACTTCTAGAGAATTGACATGAATGCACCAAAAAAAGTGAACCAATGGGAAAAAAGAAGGCCAAACGCAAATGAATTCCGCTCCCTAATTCTCTCCCTCCGTCCCCTCAAAATTAAGGTTGTGTGTGATTAAAAAAAGGAGATTGAGAAATTTTGAAGTTGTGAGACCAATCGTAGTAGTAGAAGAAACACCAATTCCCCAACATGAAAGTAACATGGGTTATTTGGTAATGCGTGGGAAGAAAGTCTTCTTAGCGCAGAGAGAATCCCTTCCTCTTGCCCTTCTCTTCTATGGGTCTACCACTCTCAACTCTGCTCTTCTTGTCCTCAAGCTCCATTCTCTGTCGTTCAAGTTGCTCCTTCATCTCACGATGTCTGGCATACAATTCCTCTTCGCTCTGCTTGAGCTTGGACTCCTTCTCGGCAACCTTTTGCTGGAAGACCATCTTCATCTCAGCCTCCATCTTGGCAAGCTTCTGCTCGTGAAGAGTACGCTCCTCCTCCTGCTTGACGGCTGGGTTGACCTCCTTGAAGACACTTGGGTCTTGAGCAACACCCATACCAACAAGCTTCTCGGATCTGTAGTTCTCGTAGAGGGCATTGCTGGTGTGCTCCTTGAGCTCCTCCATGTGGGTTCGGATAAGCATTTGGCGAAGCTTAACGAAGTCGCAGTGCTCCTCGTTGTCGACCTCGATAACACCCCATGGGTACTTGCGACCACGGACCTTGCGACCATCAGAGGTGGCGATATCCTCGTTGGCACCGACGACAGCGAATGGAACCTTGGACATGATCTCATTGTTCTCGGCAATGGTCTCGTCATCATCGAGTTCGTAACGTGGTCCCTCGAAGATTTGAATGGAGTGGTGCTTGATATCAGCAAGAATCTGTGAATGGTCAGCCTTTAAGTCAACCAATTCCTCACTTTGCTTCCTGTACGTACTCTAGCCTTGAAAGCCAAAATCTCCTCATCAGTCATGGTATCAGACTTGGCGATAACTGGAATCAAGTTGACCTTGGTATGAAGGCGGCGCATAACCTCAATGTCCAAAGGCTTCAATGCGTGGCCAGTTGGCTGGATGAAGTATACACAAGCGTGGATACGGTTGTCAACAATGTTGACACGGTTGACCTTGTTCTCAGCATCAAGGTATGCGTCGAAGCGCTGTTCAATGTTGTCTACGATTGGTCTCCAGGACTCATCATTGTTGACAAAGTCACCAAAACCTGGGGTATCCACAACAGTCAAACGGAGACGAACACCATTCTCCTCAATGTCGGCACTGAGTGACTGGATGGCCACAGTCTTTGGGATGATGTCGAGGGATGGCTCCTTGCGCTCGCGTGGTGGGTAAAGGGAGGTGTTGAAAAGGGTGTTAACGAGAGTGGACTTTCCGAGGCCGGATTCACCTGTTTCCCTGTCAATGGCCTGCTCACACAACTGTGGATGCAGAGAAACTCACCAACAACCATAACATTGAAGTTGAAACCCTTGCGGACACTTTTGCGGTGCCATTGGTTTGGCAAGTTGGCAAATCCAACATAGCCGGTCAACTTTCTTCGTACGATATTCTTCATATCACTAGCTTGCTGTGCTGCAATCTTTGGGTCGCTGGAGGTGACACTCTGAGGCATCTCAAGGGGGGATGATGCACCATTTGATGCTGGTGCAGTGCGGGTTGGTGCATCTGGGGCGCCGTTGGAAGCTATAGGAGAGAAGTCAGCTAATGAAGCGCATGGTTGATTGTATAAACTACAAGGAGCTGTGCGGCCGAGGGGTGCAGTTCCAAATAGAGGTGTTGCCTTTCTAATAATCTCATAGGGAGAGGGTAGTGGAGGCAGCACGGTCTTGTCGATTCGAGTCATTCCAGTCACAATTCCTTGATCGTTGATATCCAGCATGTTGCGAACATTATGACCGGTGGTGGATGTAGGCAGCTTGTGACGCTGCATGGAATCCCCCAACAAGACATTTGCTGCCGTCACACGCTCTGGTATCTCCAAAGATGTTCGATCATCATCTACCCACTGGCCAGATGGATCAGAATCTGAGGAGATGTTTTTCAGAGATGCGAGGATGCGCTCATGCATGCTGGAGGAGCTCCACGATCCAGGAATATTGTAGGACTTGTTGGACGAGGTTCGACGTCTGGATGACATGGCGCAGTTTTCAGATTGGCCGTTGAGCTGACACTTCTCAGGATGTAGTGTGTAAATTGCAGGTTGAATTGGATGTGGGAAGTCGATGGATCTGTGGTCGTGTCGTGTCGAGGGAGTTTTGTACCCCCATCTCGGCGCACTGCATCCCAGGAAGGAAAGCACGATGGCGATGGTGATGGTGATGGTGATGGTGATGGCGGTAGTAGAGGTGGTGGCGCACAGCAAAAGAAAGGAAAGAGCTCAACTTACCCATTGTGAGAAGGAAGTAACTGCAGAGAAGAAGGAGAGTCAGCGAGGAAGCTCGTGATGTGATATAGTTCACGGGCAGGCCGATGTGTTTTGTTATGGCAGAAAGAGGTTAACACGTACCAAACACAAACACCCTTTGCTTTGGATTGGTCGCGTCTTTGCGCTACGTCTGTTGACAGCTATATGTCTGTCACGAGTATTTACTGAAGGAAGCGATCTGTGAGGAAAGGGCGTCGTCAGTGCTGTATCTCCACGATATGTGATGGTAAGGTATGGATGAGAGCTCTCTCTCTGTCTCTCTCTCTGATGCTCTGATGCTCTGATGGAGTGTCGTGCGCAAGCAAAAGGGGTCCTGCGGAGAGTGCCATCACATCTCAGACAAGGATTGTGAAGCTGGCCATTTTCGCTGTCTGTCTATTTGGGTGTGCGTAGGATGGACGACTCGAGTGGATAGCAGTGAGGGAGGGAGAGGAGAGGGTTTAGAGATTGGAATAGGAATAGAAATAGCACATACCTATGAGTGATCGAATGGAATAGATTGAATCAATTGGAATGGAAGAGGAAGAAGTAGAAGTAGAAGAGGAAAAGCGAGATCCACTGAATTGTATGCAGTGAATGTATGTGGTGATGCGCTCTTATCCTCTTATTTGGAGAAGAATGGAATTGAAGGAAGAGAGTCTTTTTGGGGGGGGGGATCGAAGTGAGAGGGAGAGTGTAAGAGAGTGTAAGAGAGTGCGTGTGTGTGAGGTTCACCTGTCCTTAAGGTATGTAATACCTAGGTAAGTAGTAAGTAGTAGGTAGTAGGTAGTAGGTAGTATGTAGTATGTAGTAGGGTAGGTGGGTAAGGGTATGAACACAATCATATTACTCCCACCCAAGCATCAAGTATATACCATCTTATTCTAATATTCTAATATTCTAGTATTCTAGTATTCTAGATAGATACCTTATTACAACCAAAGAGCATTATTCCTTACCTTACTCTACAAGTACAACTTCTCTACATTCACATTCACATTGGGATATGGGGGAAATGAGGAAATCTCCTCCTCCTCCTCCTCCTCCTGGTCCGTCCTGAATAGGAGAGCCACATATACTAAGTACTTAAGTATTACCGTATCTATTACACAAGTACAAGTACAAGTACAAATATTAGAAGCTCAGACGGTCACGTTACTGCTCAACCCCATCCCCATCCTCATCTTTTGAGCTTTAATTATAACTGTGGGCCTGAGGAAGATAAATCGCCCAAGGTACAAGTAGAGTGGAGATGGCGATAGCCACCCTTAATCAATACTAGAACACTAGCTAATATGGTTGTATCATAGCATCTGTTATTCAGAGTATGACGGTACAATCCAGAAGTAGATTATATATATAAACATACACATGCCATTGTCGACGGCTATCTTGACATTTCCAAGAATCAAACATCAACAACATCATCCCCAACCCCCTCACAACAATCCCTCAACAGCCAACCACTGGCAGATAGACCTCCAACTCCCTATCGTGATGCTCAAAGCCAAAGACCCCGACAAACTCCCCAGCTGATCTGCCCGGTGGGTCTGCAATCTGCTTCCATATCAATAGCAGCCCCAGGGATTCTATTTACATCCATCCATGGAGATAGAAAGGAAGAGAGAAAGAGAAGACCTCAACCACTTGATCGCAAAGAAGATATCCTCAGAGTCACTTATCTACAAGTAGGTATTTAACGAAGAAAAGGTCTCACCAACGCTGATCACACAAACATCTCGAACCCTCAAGGAGAGAGGGAGAAAGCCAGGCCTTTAAGATTTGCTTTACAACCATGCCTCATGTCGCTTTGATCTCGTCCAGAGATCCAATCTCAAGCCTTTCGACTCAAGTACCTAGGTACAGGACAGTAGGTATGTACAAGTACAGGTACAGGTACACATTCCCTAGCAAGCCCCTTCGATATAGCCGAATTCTTTCCTCCTTTCAATATTGATTGATTGGCCATTTGCGCATGAAAGTCTCCTTGTCGCCATCTGTACTCTTCTCTTGAGGTGAACATCTTCGTGTAAGCGTCACAATCTACACCTGTAGACAGTTCGACTCCATCCGAGATTTAATTCCAAGGAGGCGCTAGACGTAGCGGGAGCACCAGAGCTGGAAAGGAGCGGCGAGGAACCCCTCATGAATGTGTAATGGTTGGGGCGAAGGCCTCTGTAATATTACCATCATGAGTGACTCTTCATATTCGACTACATGTTCGATGTAACTACGTAGTAAGCCACCTTTAGGGCTACCAGCCCAGACGATACAAGAGCTGCTTGTCAAACACCGTGAGTCGAACCTCGACATACCAGTCCAAGTCAAGTGCATACGCATATCCACATCGTCGACAAGAGGCGCGACCTCCCGGGCAATTCCAGATCTGCAGAGTATGGCAAGTTGCCCAAGCGCATGGGCAAGACCCGACCCCCTTTCCACCGAAGCCATCCAAGGGCATGTCTCCCAAAGGTATGTACACACGAGACTCGACTCGATTCTCGAAAACACCACAGATGCGGCATTGCACCAGAGCAAGTTCTCAAATAATACACACAAGTCTCCAAGTCCCCAAGTCTTCAAGTCTTCAAATCTCCAAGTCTTCAAGTCTCCAAGTCTCCAACGGTCCTCTCCTGTCCTGTTCTGTTCTGTTCTGTTCTGTTCTGTTCTATTCGCTCTACCACAGAGATACCGGATAACAATCTCGCCTCTCGCAGACCAATTTATCCGTCCCCCCCCCCCTGCGGTCCTCGGTTATGAAACATGTATGGACGTTGAAATTATGTCCTTACGAGAAGCCTGCCAATTCTCTTCTTCCTCGTTACTTACAGGCGCAAATGACCCGAGAATCGAGATTGTGCGCATGTCATAATCATACTGCGGCATATGCTACCCAACGTTAATATTCCTTTGCGACAGTTTCCAATTTGGGGGGGGATGGTCTTTTATGGAGTCCTGTTCGGTTGAGATGGGTGTTGGTTGTGTTTGAGGTGGGATTATTGTCAATCTGACCGCTGTTGGAACTAATAGATGCTCGGTAACTGATATATCTAATTATCCAAAATTGCTCTCAGTGCATTGTATTCGCTGCGTCGCAGTTGAACTGGATATTCTTGTGCACTGTGAAGGAGACATCACAACGGAATAGTGTATTTTATTTTAATTTTTTTAATTTTAGAAAATACAAGTCTTGAGGATAAGGTTTGCAACGGCGTCTTGACTAAATACTATAAAGTTTACAATTTTTATACGTGTTGTAGAAATATAAAGGGTGCTAACCTTATCAAGTTTTGGCAATTATACATTTCAGCTGCGACCCGATATTACCACTATTTTATCTACATATTACCATTTTTTTTGAATAAGTTATAAGTTGTTCGAGAAAGAAGAAAAGGGGGCACCGGGAAGATAGAACAAAACCCAAAAATCATCCATCAACGACAACATCAGATATCGATCCAAAGCTCAAGCTATGGCGAACTTAGATCTAGCTCTGACCTTCGCACCAAAGAAATACAGATAGAACATCCCCATGACCCCCAGCACGCTGAGCCCGCCGAGGAGCGAGACCCCCCTCCCGATACCCAAGTTCATGAAGAGCGGCCTCGCAAACAAGATACTCGCACAGGCCAGGGCGCTGCGGAAGAAGTCGTTGGCGGCGAACAGGCTGGCGGCGTACCGGGGATAGCTCATGGGGACGTAGACGAAGATGCACTGCATGACGACGAAGACGGAGGCGCCGTAGACGACGATGCCGATGGTGCAGACGATCCAGTGGATGGCGGGGTCGGCCGTCCACGCGAACAGGAACAGGCCGACGACGGGCCCGAAGCTGCCGATGAGCGCCGGCACCAGGCGGTGCTCCTGCGCGCGCATGCCGTGCGCCCGCGTGTCGGGCACGAGGTACCAGCGCAGGTAGGCCACGTAGACGGCTATGGCCATCACGCAGGACACGAGCACGCACGTGAAGACGACGCCGATCATGCCGGTGGAGAAGCCGTAGAGGGGCGTGTAGACGAAGGGGGAAGACCTCGAAGAAGGAGTAGTAGATGGCGTAGATGAGGGCCATGTACAGGTTGACGAAGACGATGGCCGGGTCCTTGAAGGTGATTTCCAAGGGCTTGGTGACGGCGGCCCAGGCCACGGTCGAGGGCTTCATGTTGCGCTGGTCGATCTCCGACTGCGATTGCAGCTGCCGGTTGTTGGTGAGCTTCCGGAGACGCTTGGCTCGTCGCAGTAGGAGGTTCGGCGCGTATGTCTCCGGCAGGAAAAGGAGCATGGCTACCATGACTGGGGCAGACGCCCACACGATCTCCCACAGAGACCATCGCCAGCCTTCAGCCGTGACGGCGAATCCTGAGATCAGCGGTCCAAGAGCTGGTCCGCAGTATGCCGCCAAGACCCATGCAATGAGGGCGTATGGGAGAACGAGCATGCTGTACATATCTTGAAAGGTTGCCGCACCGGTGGCGAGACATGGTGACCCGAAGAAACCTTGGAGAAATCTCAGAACTAGAAGTCCTGCAAAGTTGCCAACAACGGCTGTTGGGATTGATAAGATGACGAACAAGACGAACGTAGCAGCATAGATAGGGTTTCGACCGATGATCGGAATCTCAGATAACGGAGAGAAGAGCAGAGGACCGATACCGTATGCGAGTACATAGAGAGACAATGGCAAAGCAGATTCGGTGGCATTAACTGAAAAAGCATGATGGACACCCTCCTCGCTGGATACATAGATGGCCGATGCACTGTACACAACAAAGGTATAAGCACAGATGATGACACAGACAAGTACACGTTTCCAGTTTGACCAGTTCTGTGGATTTGCTGGGTCGTCTTCCGTATACCAGTCGACAAGAATCACACCATCTTTGGTTCTCTGTGGAGTGATGGGCTTACTCCTGGTACGTCCCAGACCCAAGGCATTCTCGTTGTCGGTAGCCTGGTTCGCTGAAAGATTTGGGGAATCTTGAGACGAGTCACTGGATTGACGTCTTTCAGCCTAAAGCAAGTGTTAGTGGAGAATCAAACATGGCTCATCTGCCAAACTGACCTTCTCTGGACCATCTGACAGTATTCCATGGGTAGAATCTCGAGCAGTGTCAGAAGTATGAGTAGTATCAGGACACGACAGATTGCGAGAACGTTGGGTCCCATCAGGGACTGACGGTTTGTCTTCGTCGCCGATGAAACCTGGGTTTGAATAACAAGATGGAAATTGGAAGCCAGGTTCCTCTTCCGGGTATTTCAAGAATTTGTTCTTAGTGACCCATCTGATGATCTGTCCAACGGGGGCGTCACGAATGGTATCCATTACAGACAAAAATTACTGTGCTTGTCTATCAAGTTGACGTCAAGTCTGCTTTTTGAAGAAGACAGAGGATGAAAGTTATAAGAACAGGCTTCCGTATGTATACTTGTACGTGAATCTCTCCCAAAATCTATCGATAGAGGTAGATACTAAAGTAATATCGAGCAAGAGAAAGGTGTTTCAGCTTGGGAACAAGCTTGAGTATAATGATATAACAGTAAAGTTGAAAATGAGAACGAAAAAGGAAAGAGAAAAGGAATTCAAGTCACAGCTGACTCCTTAGACATATAATAAAGTTAATATGAATTACTACTCAAGTTCAACACTGAAGCTTCTTGTCTGAGTTCTAGATATCTCACCAAGACCATTTCAAAGCACAACGATGCTAAATAATAATCAACGCACTCAAAGGCTGCCCCTATCGTCCTCGCAACCAATGCCTTGGGACCATCAAGCACGATGCCTTTCCACTTACTGCAACCCAAAAAGCCTCGAACGTGGTAATCAAATCAGAAAGAGTAGAATGATGAATATAGTAAGTGAGCCAACTTGTTGCTGACTTATCTAGGTTGTCTTTGGACACTCTCACTTGGCACGACACACCTGAAGGGAGTAAGTAAAAACAGTTATCCTTTGTTGCTTTCAATCCGTTGTCAAAAGCCATTGACCCCGTTAATTAGTAATCAGGAAGCCTCTTCAACCGATGTTAGTATTGGGGATGGATTATGATTCTCGGGCTTGATATTTGTCCATTGGAGTCATCTTCTGAGCTTGAATGGCCCTTCGTACGGATAACCCGAATACAGGAGTACATACTCTACCCTCCCCGGTATTTTCGTACGCTAGGTAGATCACGATTGTGTGTATTTCCTATTAACTTATACTTACCTAGTGTACGAAAATACCGGAGAGGGTAGAGTAGTATGGTAGCCAGACAATTTACTTTTGGATTGTAAGTGCTTGTCCATCTCTTGACGTAGATATCTGAGGATGATTGCTGACTCACGTGCTTAATTATTAAGCCGGCAATATACATAGTACTCCCCGACTAACAACAAAGTCCTTGGGAAATCCTGCGGACTTGCATAGCGTAGGATTAGATCGATCAATCAAAGGCCTTGAGCCTCGCACCATCGGCCTCAAAGCCCAAGCCCCGACCAGATAAAAGACGGAGTTTGCATAAACGCCAAAAAAGAATTCGAAGATTATTCGATAGATGATCGACCCTTTGAATTGTCAGGGTCCAAAGCTAGGACCCAACTCTCATGAACTGGGAGTCCCTCTTCAATATCTCACACATTCAGCTATGCCTATCTTAGCTTACTCGCAAATTCGCTATCCGATTTGATAAATAAATACACAAGCTTTCATATCTACAATCGATGTATGTCTCCTTGCAGAATCTGGTTTTCCAACTCCGTGTCGATCCTCGGCATGGTCATGATAGCCGATACTGTCTTTGGGCATGATTGTTCCAGATCCACAAGTAACTCTTTGGCAGCCCTTCCTTCTGCAGAAGAGGCCTGCAACTCCAGGAGTGCTCTACCAAGAAACAGCAAAGTGTGAGTGTTAGGCCTCAAATGCGACCGGCCCACTCCAATGGTTCGTTGTATGGCAGAAATTCTTTTGCCGAAAGGCATGTCTTTCCGGGTGTTCGCCCATCCCGTCCAGCCACCTATAAGCTTCTGCTCACAAAGTTCGAAGGCCTCTCTATATCGCAGTTTTCGTGACAATGTCTGTATGTATAGGTTCCAGTTCTTGCTATCAAGCTTGAATCCCAATTCGAGAACATGGTTGACGATATCTTGTAGCTCACGAAGCTTATTCTGCTCCCCAAGGGATATGATATACGTTGAGAGAGGAGTGGACAACCCAAACTCATGAACCGCTGACATCGTAGCCTCCCGTGATTTCTCGTCACCGAAAGGACTTGATATGATGGATCGTTCCTTGGTTTGCGAGAAGATCAGTTCCCAGCATTGAGAAACTCCATCGTAGTCCTTTTCGCGTAACTTGGCTATCATCAAGGAGTTCAGAATCTTGGTAGAGGGCTCATCACGACGGTTATGAGGTAGAGCCGCAAGGTATCGCTTATAGAGTTCTTGCACTTGATTAGATGAACCCCTCTGTGCATATACAAAGATGAGATAGTCGAAGTAACTCGATGGAAGAGCTAAATCAAGAGGTTGACGGCCCGTTCCTTTCCTTGGCGATTGTGAAATTTCTTGCGCGTCCATATTCGCAAGGGCTGCCTGGAAATACTGATCTGCTCGTTGTAGGCGCTCTCCCAATGGGGTATCCGCCTGATCCTGGATAGCACTAGCGGCGAGAACTTGCCTATGAGTACTGGTTGAAGAGACGAGACCACGTTCCAACATTTTGTTGTGAACAGTGAAAACCTTGTTCGCTTCCCCAACAGCGATGTATCCTCCCATCACGACTGCATAATGAAAGTTTGTCGCACGAATGCCAGCTGCTGGCATAACGCTTGTGAGAATCGTATACGCCCGGTCAGGCTGACGAGAAATCGCAAGCACCTGCATGAGTGCAGCATATGTGGCTGCATCGAACTTCAGCCCTATATCTTGCATTCGCCTTAGTATTCGATTGGTGTTTACAAGATCTGTGCGCATGGCGTTGGCCGTCAAGAGAGTATTCCACATTCTTAACACAGAGCCCTGCAGGTCCATCTGCATCGCATTCTCGCAAATCTTCTCAGCTTCGAGAAGCCGCCCATCCTGAACAAGACCGAGAACGATAGTATCTATCATAGCATAGCTTTTACGCACTTGGTATTTCTCTGCCATGAGAAGAAGTTCTTCGGCTCCTTCCAAATCACCACGACCTACGCATAGACCCATCATTGTTCCGAAAGTGTAGTGGTCCGGACCGAAAAGCTTTCCATTCAAGATCTTCTTAAACAGTGACAAGGCACCATCAATGTCGTTAACTTTAGCATGGGCGCTCAAGAGAATGTTGTAGGATCCGAGATTGGGCGTCGCTTTGTACTTGCGTTTTATGTCATCAAACGCTGTTATTGTTTTCTTGAGTTCACCTCTCTTGGCATGTACATGCAGCAATGGGGCTAGCTCGTCAACATTATTTGGCTCACCACGTTTGAAGAAACGGTTAGCAAATTCCTTGAAGAGGTTCTTGACTGTAATGACATCTCCTTGTCTTGCGAATTCAGTCAGACACATTCTGTAACAGATGGCAGTTGGTCCGTGGTACAAACGGAAGAAGTCATCCAGTACCTCCTGCATACCACGTATGCTGTAGTTGTCACAAAATACTCCGAGTATGCCATGTAGGGTCAACCGACTGATTTTCATTTCAGGCTGTTGTCGAAATCTGCGGTAACACTGCGTAGCTAACTTAGTGTGACCAGATTCCAAGAGTTTGGTGATAGTATTTTCGTACATGTCGGCGGTATCAGCTTTCAAACTTCGAAGGTGGCGCCAGATCTTCAAGTGGTTTAAATTGTCTATTGGTTGCTTCTTAGGCACCAAAGCTCTGTAGAGAATGGCTGCTGTGAAATCACTCAACCCCAGTCCTTCAGGTAGTACGACAGAACTGCTAACTTGTGAGGTATATTTCACGTTGTAGTTTGCCAATGCAAGCGCACATTCCTGCAAATTTGGCATATCGTCAACGGCACGCCATAAAGAAAACCTGCCGTGCTTCCAGCTTGGAGCAGCCCTTTGCCACGCTTCCCAGGCCAACGAATAGGTTTTTGCATCGAGGCAATGGGCAATGAGAGAGTCAGTACCGCTTGGGTGATCCTTTGTGGCAAGTGGTACCGGTAAAGATAAAGCATCTTTGTGTGCTTGGACAGCTGCCGAAGTATCATCGAGAACAACATATGCTCGAACTACTGCAGAAAACTGTTTATCGTTTCTCTGGTCGAGAGGTAACCCGGAAAATAATACAAGAGTACGCTCGGCATCAATTTGACGTTTTGATGTAGACAAGTACGGAGAAAGGTCTTTTTCCACCAGATGCTGGTCGTCTCGACCTAGCAGGCAATAAAGATTCCATGCTTCCTCGTAGTGTGCGATAGTATTACCGCCTGATTTGAGCAGTTCTTGAAGCTTAAAGAGTACATCTTGAGGCGTCAAAGTACGAACGCTGCTGTCTGATACGATACGCTCCGTATTGCCAGTCCCAATTTTCTCTGTTTTTGCGTTCACGGAGACGATAGCAGATGAATAAGACCTTTGCCCAAGCCGCGCGATATTCGGTCTACTGCTGCAAGATTTTTGCCGTTCAAGGAGCCGTAGGATGGAATATTGACCTAGAAAGGCCAATGGATTCAAAGGATAGAGAAAATCCAAAGCGGGTACAGAAGAGGTAGTTGTCCCATTCACTGACTGTGCCTGATTGTAATATCCTGGTTGTCGTTCGTTGGCTAAATCTGCCCAAATAGAGGAGAAGTCTAATTCATTTGAGCCGTGATTCCAGAATGTTGAATGGAGCATGCGACGACTCTTGAAAGGCCTCTTCGACCTTGGAACGAGACGCCGTAAGCTGCCCGATTCGAGACATCCCGCAGTACGCTCGAGCATACCACCGAAGCAGTAGGGTGTCTAGAGTAATCGGTGAATTTGAAGTTGCACGGTCACTGTGAGATCTTGCGCAAAATCTCCAGGCCTAGAAGGAAGATATTAGCTTTACTTCTCGAACCCATGAAACCAGAAACTGTTACTGACAAAAGAGCATACTTTATAGTAAGAGGGAACAGCTCGAGTGGGAAAAGCAAATGTCTGATGTGTGCACTGTGAAATCGACGTGATGGTTAGAGAGATGGAGAGTTGGAAGGCGAATTATTATCGATGTAAACGGATGATTGCTTGATTCCTCGGAGTACGGATTATATAATCACCGAAGGTGCATTCGAGCATCACCCACAACCAAATCACTAAACCCCACGTTCCATGAATCGTAAGCTCCAGACACCATGGAGATCACAAAATTTATCGTCGAGGGACGGGAAAAGGCTTTACTGTTTGGTGATTATAGTACATATCGATCACAGCTTTCAAGTCGAATTCTTAATATTCGCAAAAGACTTGGAAGAACGACACGGAAAGGTGCCAAATATTCCAATAAGGCGCCCATAACAGCACAAGATATTGGAAGCAATCGCGAGTATGCATTCTTTCTCTGCACAACGAATTCAGTAAGATGCTGACTTCTGCTCAGATATGTTCATTTACAACTCTCAATTGCCGAGCGAGCTTGGGCGCATGCTATGTTCATGAAATCAGAGCACGCAGCCGATACAAAAGGTATAACAGGCTCGACCAGATCACATATAATTTCTCGCCTCCACAAAGCATCGACCTATGCTGTCGACGTAGCTACACTCCTCAATGATCGATCTACGACAGGTGCAACGGATGCCGATCTGCTCGAAGCACGCGCCTATGCGGCATCCTTGAATGGTGCTGTACAATTCGAAAAACAAAGTTGGGAGGAGTGCTTGAAAGAGTTCGCAGAAGCAAGAGTGATCTACAGTGCTTTGGAGCTATCCACGAAAAGTGATACTTTCAAGGACCTTTTGACAGGTACAATCGATCCAAGCATACGATACGGAGCATATCAATTGCGAATTCCGCGAACCGCTGCTATTCCAGCCATCGCAAAGAAATACTTTCCAACGGGCGATGCTGAACTTGTAAGCTTAGTAGAAGAGTTACAACCAGGAACGTTGAAGGAACAAAAAAGCAGCGACGAGACAACTGGAATCGATAATGCGCCGAAGACAATCACTTGGAGATCACGACAGGTGGATATTGAAGATGCCTCCATTGCCGCTACTCTAGCCTCCGTGAATACAGCAGCCACAAAACTTTCAGAAGTTCTGTTAGCCTCCGGAAAGGGTCATCCAAAAGAAGATGCAGCTGCTTACGATGATATCCTCATCAAGAGTCAAGATGCTCTGGATGCCACAAAGTCAGCTATCGATGAACTCATAACCGAAGGTGTAGGCCAAGGAGACAAACGCATGCAAAGTCTGCAGATCACAAGAACAGCTATCAGTTACGATCTGATAAGCTGGCGGATTGGAAGAAATAGAGTTCTGAGTGGTCCGAACGATGGTGCATTGATGGAGGGTGCCCCAATTGCCAAGTCGAAGAAGTCTTCTAAGTCTGCTTCGTTGAATGATGAGGGTTTTGGACGACAGCTTGCAAGGCTCAGGGAGAAGGTTGTGATGTATGATGCAACACTTCAAAGTTTGGAATCTGTCAAGGAACTTCCAGGTGTTGCAGCCGATACAGCATTTTTGCAAGAGCTAGATGCAAAATTCAGCTACTTCCAAGCTCTCAAGTATGTATACAGACAAGCCCTTTATCATTCAAAGCTAATGACTACCTAGGTGTTTGGCTATTGCTCGATCGCATGCATTGCTTTCAAATCACAAAAACGCTCTTGCTCTCATCACCCGTGCCTCCCATCTCAGCGGCCGGGCCTCGCCAATCTTGCTGGCCTTGAATGAATCAGATAACGAAGCGCCCCCAAGCCTCACAATCTATGCCTCATCAGTCGAGCACCTTCACACTCTCCTCCAAGGCGAGCTGCAACGCCATCGTGCCCTTCTTGAAATTCATACTCTCACATCTCAACCTTCAGCTAGTAACACAGCTGCATCCAGCTTGCCACTGATTGAGAAGATGACACAATACCCGCCACAAATTGTGGACCCAAAGAACCTCGTCTCCTACCCACCAAAACTAGAAGCTGCCCCTGTGAAGCCATTGTTCTTCGATGTTGCCTGGAATTATATTGATTATCCAGGCCAAGAGCGACAAGTGACGGCGGCGAGTACCTCGCAAGTCGAAGCTCTTACTCCAGCACAAACCCAAGAGCAGCCGGCGCAAAAGAAGGGATGGTTTGGTTTTAGTAGATAGGTGCATAATCCAATTGGAACAGCTATCATTATACTATCTTCAGCTTCATTCAGTCCCAGTACCCCTTTGTTTGATGAGATTTCACAAGCCAGCCTCGTATCACAGCCTCGGCCGAGGGCCAGTGGCGCAATCATAAACGAATCCACCTTTATCAATTGCATCATCCGATAAGCGCGATATTTTACCGGCGCAAACCACCCTTCAAACTCACTACAAAACATTGCTTGAAATATGTAAACATTCTTCTCAGGGAAGCCTGATTTTGATGGTTCTATACTCCACGATGTTGTCCCGAATAGTACAAGGCCAATTGACCTCCCAATGTCGGGGATTCGCTACATCAGCTCGTAGATCCGCCGACTTTACTCATGCTGTCCGTTAAAGCCTTCCCTTGCTCTCAAGCAGCGCCTATTGTTTAGTCGTATGCAATTTACGATTCTGACTTAACTCACACAACAGGTCATCGGCGGTGGAGCAGTTGGTCTGGCCATTGCCCGCAAACTTGCTTCAAGAGATGGCACCAGTACGGTTCTCATTGAGCGCAACAGCCATGTCGGCATGGAGACAAGCTCACGGAACAGCGAGGTACGTAAAAAAGCAGCGCTCTGAAAGGCACTAATCGGAGCCTCATCACAGGGGACAGAAGGATGACTGAATAGATAAGAACAGCCTAATTGACAAGTCCTCTAGGTTATCCATGCCGGTCTCTACTACGGCGCGGACTCGATGAAGACGCGCCTGTGCATCAAAGGCCGAGAGATGATGTACGCCCTGTGCAAGAAATACTCGATCCCGCACAACAACATGGGCAAATGGATAGTCGCGCAGACAGAGCAGCAACAGGCGGAGCTGTTGAGGGTCCACGAGTTCTCGCGGGCGGTGGGCGTGCCCACGGCGTTCATAGCGCTGTCGACGGCGGCGGCGCAGGAGCCCGACGTGCGCGCGGAGACGGGCATCCTCGAGAGTCCGACGACGGGCATCCTAGACAGCCATTCGTACATGCAGTACCTGCTGGGGTCGTTCGAGGAGCGCGGCGGCGACGTGGCGTACAACGCGGTGGTGGTGGGCGTGCGGGCGCTGGGCGCGCCCGGCGACGGGAGCGGCGGTTGGGAGATCACGACGAGGGACAGGGCGTCGGGGGAGGAGACGACGGTTGTCAGCGAGACGATCGTGAACAGCGCGGGGCTCGGCGCGTGCGACGTCAACAACATGATCCTGCCGGAATCGAGACATCGCACGCAGTACTACGCCAAGGGTAATTATTTCAGCTATGCGCCGTCTTCGCCGTCAACGCGGAAGCTGGTCTACCCCGCGCCAGAGCCTGGGCTCGGTGGGCTGGGCACGCATCTTACGTTGGATATCAGTGGACGGATACGCTTTGGGCCGGATATCGAGTGGGTTGACGACCCGTCTAATCTGGAGGTTAGTAGTGAGCGCTTACCGCAGGCCATCGAGCAGATCAAGAAGTTCATGCCAGGGATCAAGGAGGAGGAGATTAAACCAGATTATGCGGGTATCAGGCCTAAGTTGGGCAAGAACAGTGCCGTTGCGAGTGGAAAGGGCTTTATAGATTTTGTCATTCGAGCAGAGGACGGGTATCACGGATTTGTCAACCTGTTAGGTATTGAAAGTCCAGGATTAACGAGTAGTCTGGCTATTGCAGAGGAGGTCGAGTTACTGCTGAGATAATCGGTGTCTCATACAGACTTCGCATCATAGAAAGATAGTAAGCAACCGAATATGTGTTTGAGAACGAAGCCATTTTCTGTTTGCTATAGCATTCGAGACCCCTCTAATGTAGGAATCTAATAACATAACCAGTCCAACGCAGCCATGATTTAATTTTGAATTCTGAGCCCCCTTGCTAGTTTCCCAAGTCTTGCCAGACAACGCCATACCACCAATGCAACAGCCCAGCCATAACTCGTTTAAGTCAATTCGTTTTCATAGGCAGTTTTCATTCCTCCTTTGGAGCCTCACCACCTGCCGGTACGTTACGTTGTGTTGATGGAACCTCGTCTTCGGAAATTGAATGGCTTCGTGCGGTGACAAGATTGGATGGTCTTGTAGGCTCTCTTGTGACGGGTGAATGCAAATTGTGCTCATTAGTCTGTCGCTCTGGTCACATTGTCAGCTTGCTAGCAGAAAAAGTAGTGATAATATCATTCTGGCAACTTACCAAGTTCCCTGATTCTAATTCTGAGCATCTGGTTCTCTCTGGTGAGCATTTGAGTTTCGGCTTGATAGAAAGCACTTTCATCTCTTGGTGGTAGATTCCACGTCTCGGCAGCTTCGCCGGTTACGCTTGTAGCTCTGATTCTGGGGCTTGTTGTACGACTCGGTGTGCGGGATCGATTCAACTCAGGACGTGTGAGGTCAAAGGAGCTGCGAACTGGTACTTGAGGCGAGCGCGCGCTCAACGTTGGAGAGCGACCGGCTTGTGCCACCGGTGGGATCTGGGCATAAGAAGAAGACCTGGATCGTTCAGATGTTGGGGTGGCGGTGTCGTCAATCGCAGCACTCGTGGCTGAGACCTGTCCTGAGGCAGTTTGGAGAGCATGGAGTTGGGCTTGTTGGATGCGAATCTGCTGTAACAGACGGTTCTAAAATACTGTTAGTACCTGTAGTTCGTGACAGGCAGGTTGCCCTTTGACTGCAATTCGCCGACTTACAACTTGTGCCTCCTGCTCTTGTTCCAATTCCTGGTGAATCTCCCCTAAGCTCGGGGAACGAAGATGATGCGGATCACCAGTAGAAATAATCGAAGAACCACCTAACATGCGCGGACTCGCCATCTCATGGGAGGGTGATTGTGCTTCATTTACCATCTCTCCTGGGCCAGGTACATTTGGATCATAGTGTTGGAGATTGACCACAACATTGGATCTTCTTCTTTGGGCAAGCAACGCAGGATCCCGAATCCTTGTCATAGAACTGCTCGATGATCCTGAAGGTACTATGTTAGCAATTGCTCTTCAGATTGGTGGGATATTAATAGATATAAGTCTACTCACTTCGTGAAGCGCTATGAGCATTGAAAGCAGCGGCCTGTTGTAAAGAGGTCGAGCCAGATCTTGGAGAGCCAGAGTTGCCTACATCCTCTGCAGGTGAGGGCATTGTTGTTCGAGAGGCAGTAGGAGATGAGGAAGAACGAGAGGGAGGAAGAGAGTTAAGATCAGGCGCCATTCTCCAAGGCCTCTCTCTGTTGTGATAGAGAAGCTGTTTATAGGCGGATGAAAATGTTGAGCTGTAAGTATTTCTGGTGGACAGTTTCTTAGGTGAGCGTGCAAATGTTTTGCATAATGGGCTGATGATAACCTCAGAAATGTAGCTCTTTCGCTGCTCTCCGATATGACACGGCGTGACTTCACAGCTCCTGCGTCACCTGGGGCATGGAGTAATTCTGCCAGACATTAAGCTCTTTTAGGTGGAGCGGTGTGCAAATGATCGGCCTCAAATGCTACCTTGAGGCAAGCAGGCACAGGAACAGGCATCACCTCAGATAAGGTAGTACGGTAGTCAGGCAGTCAGGCAGTCAGGCAGTCAGGCATTAATAAGGCATAAAGACAACCTTCAGATCGCATTTCTATTTCTCATTCTCGACTCTACTAGATGTGTACAAAGCATATTCACACCTTACCTGACTACCAATACTGTAAGTAACTGCATGTACATACCTGCTTATTGCATCTTCTATTGGCGTATAGCTTCTGTTTATTCTACCAAAACGGGATTTTAGCATTGGAGGTACAAAGTCAAAGTCGAAAGTCAAACTCGGATATTGCTAATACCTCGTATTTCGTACGGGGAACAGATTAACAACTTCCATGCATTATACTTTCTTCAAGGGCAACTACCAGCTACGCCACGAGGAATGCCTCATGTTCAAACTCAAGTCGAAGAAGACTTGGGATTGCTTGGTTCCCGACAAGATCACCGAGCTCCGCGGAACGGGCATGAAAACCAACATACCTAGGTAGATAGCCAGTTCAACACTTGACCGAGAATACCGAGCGATGTACAGCCAACCTCCGCAAGCTTCTGCTGTCAATATCGTGAGCTTCGAACTGCTCGGAGCATTATTCATTTCACACGTCACTCTTAGGTACGGCACCTCATTATTGGCGTTGGGCGTCTACACTGTGTGTGTGTTGTTCAGCCCAATCCGTCTGTGCCATTGTTCTAATTGTCGCAGCTTGAGGACTAATAAGTAAGCCGGTGGAAAGCTACAATGCCATCGGCGTAGTGAAAGTAGCTTACCGGTATGTAAGTACAGACTTAGCACTTTCTTCAATTCCGGGAGGTCTTGCACCATACTAAACTCGCCGAGCCTTAGCAGGAACAGCTACCGCTTCTTGAATTACAGGGCAATACCTTACCTAGGTCAAGTCTTCATGTGGTGTAGTATCGGCTTCATGTACGATATCTATAGAGTATCATACATGCTGTGCTGTTATTTACTTTACTACGCCTATTTTTCAATCTCCAATTTCGAAGGCGGCAATGTGTACACCGCGTCGTTTTAAGGTATGGCATGTACATATGTATGTACCTAGGATACGGCAGATGCCATCCAACCTCGTCGGCAACCTTGAAACGAACCTATTCCGAGCGTGTGACTGGGAGGAAGCCTCCAGTGCTCATATGGGAAGAGGAGTACCTACATATGTATCTATGCACCTAGGTGTCTGATGCCGCCATTGTGAACCATTATGAAGCGCTGGCCATGCACTCGACCGCATGAGAATGTCTCGAATGAAGAAGACGGCATGCTTCCAGAAACCGTCATATATTCATATCGGCATGGTCCGTGAAATGACACTTCATCACGATCAAGACCCTGATGTACGCAATACCTTTCATCGGCGATATCTACACATCGACAGTACCTATTTACAGTAGAGTGCAGATGTTTACTGCTATTTAGAAAGCATGAGCTTCATACTACCACCGCATGAGCTTACGCCGACAAGAAGGACACCAAGGGCACCAAAGAGACCTACGTGGCCGTGGCTTGGACATGCTTCCCTCATACTCATCAGCTATCCGTTAGGCACGGCGGATTTCCCCAGCATTTTGAATCCGTCAGGAAGAGAACAAGACTCATACGAGGCAGGCCAGAGCTTGTAGTACTTGATGCAGAAACGGGTCTGGTCAATATGGATTTTTATGTCTAGGATGATGCAACAGAACCATAAGCTATGTAAGCAGGTAAGCAAGAAGGGGAAAAAAAAATCAAAAACAAAAACAAACCAAAAAAAAGAAAGAAGAAACAAAAGAGACTTCGTCGGGTAAAAAAGCACAATGAGGAAAAAGTCAAGTTTATCTTGGGGGGGGGGGGGGGGACTACAAGGAAAACAAGGATGATTATATTTTTTTATTTTTATTATTATTTTCCCGCTGGACTTGAATTGAATTTAATTTTTATTATTATTGTTTAACCCAT
>JAGKQE010000147.1:0-24000 GCA_022609375.1 Xenosphaeropsis pyriputrescens | reverse complement strand
AAGCTAGTGCTTGATTTCTATATAAACTACTCTTTAACTATCTATATACTAAGTAATAGGCTATACTTAAAGGTTAGAACAATATTTGCCTAGTTGTAGGTAAAAGTCTAGCTAGTGCTAAGAGTATATAACTATACACCCTTAGTTAGGTTTCCTATACTAGTAGGATATTTAAAGAAGTAGAGGCTCTTTAGTAACTAGATTAAGTAGCTATTAGTATTAAAGTATATAACTAAATACTAGGATTAAAGTAGGTAAAAGTAGGTAACAAAGTATTAATTAAAGTTGAGTACAAAGCTCCTATCTACTTAGGAAATAACAAGATCTATATAGTAGCTTCCTACTCTAGGGAACTTAGGGAACTATAGGAACTTCTATAGTTCCCACAGTTCCATCACGTGATCTTACAACCCCGTGATGTCCTTGCCTTGTCAACCGCTCGCCTGCCCACTCTGGTGTTTTTGGCTTGTTACTGCAGCAGGGTTGTAACAGTAATTACCTAGGTAGGATAGTCCTACCTGATAATCACTGGTTCCTCAACTTCAAAGTACCAACACGCCTCAATATTCCATAAAACAAAGTATTTGATCGGCATGTTTCACACAGGCGATCTTCAAAGTGGCATTGCCAATGCTCTGCGGGATGCAAAAATGGTAGCATGCTTTGTCAAAGGTCAAGTTGCCTCTTCAGACTGGTTTATCGAGTATTAACACCAGATAGATGATGGCGAGGAGAGCAAGACATGGGAAGAGGAATGGTTGCAAATCAATGAAGTACGATTTCTACTGCATCCCCTGCTCTGCATTTCAGAACCACGGCTTACATCCAACTCTGTTATTAGGTTGCAGAGATGTTATTTAAAAAGACTGTTCTTCTCAAGCTGCAAGGTGGATCTCAGGACGCTGCGTATTTGGCTGCCATCTGCCCAATCCCCAAAAACCCAACATTTATCATCATACAGTAAGTGTCATCTTTCCTTTGCTGTTATGGCCATCCCATACCAATTTGCTGTTGAGCCCACATACAATCTTCTGAAAATCAATCTCTTGCCGAACGCTTTGCCAGAGTCGATCTACCAGCCCACTTCAAAGCCTCTTGGTGAAACAAAAGGCTATTCTGAAGTGATAGGGATTCTTTGGTACCCCGAGATCATCTCACTGAAGATTGAAGTTGTTGCCACGTCTTGCATACCTCGAAGTCGTCATCAGTACATATTCAGATTACATTAGAGAGCTAAATTGATCTACAGTAACGGCCAACTGAAAGAATATCTCATATCAGGAGTTACACGGGAGGTTTTTGTTAGCCGCTTGACTGCTGTGCTAAAAGACCAAGCTGTTCCTGTTGAAACAAATATAGAAACAGCCCAGGGAAATGGCGAGCCTGACTTTTCGCAAATCCCAGCAAGTCCACAGTCTTCGACCAGAGATCAATCTCCAAGACACGAACCCAGGTCCTTGTTGATAGCACAAAGCAGCCAAGCGTCTGAGAGTACACAAGATATGCCGACAGAACACGATGTACCTGTCGAGCCAGGGCAGCCGCCTTGTTCAACCCCAAGGCAAGATGACCGGGAAATGGCAAAAATGACACAAAGCAAACTTCAGAAGCCTGGTGACGCTGACCACATAGCTTTGCTCAAAAAGCGCCGGGAAGAAGCACGTGAGGAAAGGGCACGTATTCTTAAGCGCGTCGAGGATGATAAAGCCGAGAGGAGAAACAGGGAGGCTGAAAGAAAAGCAGAAAAGGCAGCTGCGGTAAAACGAGACCCAAAGGTTAAAGAGCCTCCGTCATCTACAGCGCCTGCAAGGCCCTCAAGCCATTGCGCTGTCCAAGTGCGACTTTTTGACGGCTCTACGATACGCTCACGCTTCCCCTCGTCCAACACACTCCGCACAGAAATCAGACACTGGATAGATGAGCAAAAACAGGGTGATGATACACCGTACTCTTTTCGACAAGTGCTGACACCTCATCCGAATCGAATTATATCAATTCACGAGGAGGAGCAGACGCTACAGTCAATTGGCCTAACCCCAAGCACCACTTTGATATTAGTACCTGTGAAAGAATACGCTTCTGCGTATGTTTCGTCGGACAAGGGCCTGATATCCAAAGGTGCCATGACGGGGTACAGTCTGCTCTCATCGGGAATCGACTTGGTTACAGGTGCCTTTGGCAGTTTTTTCACCAGAAGCGAGGGGAGCGCAGCATCGGAGTCGCATAGCCAACAAAACCAAGGGTCTGATGAAGTCGTACCGAGTTCTAATGCCAGAGTAAGGACATTGCGCGATCAACGCGATGCTCAAGAGGATCATCAACTGTACAATGGAAATACTGTGAGTAGACCCTGGCACCAGAGCACGGACATTTCTGATTGACCACAGCTAAATTTCGAACCGAGAAGAGATAAGGAGGATGAGAAAACGCATTAACGATGTGATTTGGAGCAAAAAGCTGTTCATGGTCAAATGGAGCTGTAATTTTGTTCAAGGTTGAGACTCGTGACCTTTCATGCTAATTATTGAGAAGAGCGGAGTGGCCGCAACTAATTCTCATCTGTTGTACATAATGCTTTTTCCGGACCTAATCCGATTGCTTGAATGCCGTCCATAACCTCCAATTTCATGAGTGTTATACATGTCCATCGTCTATCTAGTATTGACTAGCAGCGCTTTGACATGCCTTCAGCTGTTCCAAGTACCATCCACAGATCTGCATATTACCCTGGTTTTCATCCAAGCACTTGGTAAACTGCTTGGCATCGACCTCACAGCTCCTTGGTCCCCAGCTGTTACTTTGACCGTTCGATGCCTCGGCAGCTTGTGCTTGTACTGGGGCGGCCTGAGCCTCAGCTGGAGCAGATCCGCCACCGAAGAAGCCACCGATTGCGTGACCGATGGAGGAGCCGACAGCAACACCACTGCAAGATATATTAGCATTTGACTATGATTTGAGAAAAGACGAATCACTCCAGCACGGTGGCGCGGAATACTCACGCAGCAGTAGATGCCATTTGACCGAAGAGTCCAGGACCTTGGCTCTGAGTTGAGGCTGCGGATGGCGGAGCTGCGTGCTGCTGTTGCGTTGCCGGTGGGTGTGCAGATGTTGTTGCCGGTCTTGATTGTTGAGGAGCAACAGTTGGACGAGCTGGGGCGGCCGTCGGGCGCGATGGCGCGCGGCCACCTCCCATGGATCTCTGTTGACGAGGCATGTTGTATAAGTGAGTTCGAAGAGTTGTGGGCTGAGGGGGAACTCGATGTTTTGTTGTTACTCAGAAGGATGTAAGACGTTTGAACGTTATTAAAGTTCTCCGTTACCTACTTATGGATGTACATAGAAGCTCGCTAGCCAACCAGAGTTCTACCTTAGGTAACTGCAAGTATGTACGTGCACCTATATCCCTAGTCTGATTGGTCACGAGGAGGCAAGAAATCTTCTAGAATACCTGAAATACCCGAATGCGTCCCCTCGCAGTACACGGGAAACAAAGTGAATTCATCAAGAAAGCTCGGTTGGAAAATTGTATTTGTTACTAGTTTATTACTTCATATGCTTGATATTTACAACTCTCAAATGGTTTACGTTCAATGCAAGTAACACTGCTTAGTGATGTTTAGGAGTTCCAATTTCCAGATCACCAAGGGTTCCAGCTACCGTATATGAAGTCTCCGTCGATTCTCTTCTGACTTGTTATTTACTTCCTATGACTTTGCCAGACCACGAAAGCCATCACGTCGTCTCGCAATCCCCAGATCTACGTTTGGTGTATCGGCAAAAGGTGTGCAGGTGGGGTGGACTTCAAAGCGCATGCCCCACTGCAAACCTCGGACATGACGAGAGTCACCAGAGGGCTCTTAAAAGTACCTCGACTCTTGAGTTGCTGGGAGTAGATAATTTGGTGAGTCATGCCTTACGAAGTTCCAGGCAGCGAGCTCATGGGACGATATCTCCTTTGCATAGACATTCCTTTGGATTTCAACTGGACAGTCCTGTCTTCTTTGCCTTCTTCGACTTTTTTGCTGGCTTCTTCTTTTTGTTTTTGACGACTGCATCCGAGGAGCGCGTGATCTTGGCGCTGTCTACACCTGATCGATCCGATTTTCTCTTCTTAGGTCTAGTTGCTGTAGAATCCACTTGATCTGTCGTTTCTTCAGTTGAAGAATCCGAATCCGAATCAGTAGTCGGCACCGCCGGGAAAACCTGCTCAGCTTTGCGTTTCTTAGAAACTTCGTCGAATTTGATGTGAGCCCTGGCTTTCTCTTTGGCCTGCCTCTCAGCGCGCTCGAGATCATACTTATCATTTCCTGACTACTGAGCATTAGCATAAGTACTGCCCAGCTTTACAAGGTATTCTTACAAGTCCCGCTTTGATGAATCGGCCTGCAGCCTGCTTATCGACAGTGATGTTATCACGCTTGCCTACTGGATTCTCCGTCGCTTTGATCTTATCGAAGTATTGTTTCACTCTCGTCAACTCTTTGAAAACAGGGTGTTCGCGTGCTTTGACACCATTGAGTCGAAGGTAAGCTTTGAAGAATAAAGTCAGTTGAATACAACTCAAAAACCCGAAGTGGGACGTACAAAATAGGACCGATTCGATGGCATATGTGAGCAGAACGTATGTCTTGGTCCGGTCGAGCAAAGGGAGCTTCGAAGTAGTATCAGATAACGCAGTCTTCAACATGGGTGCGAGGGAATCTTCGAGGTCATCGATTTCGTCATCCAGCTGCTCGAGTTGGGAGAGAATATCGGAAGAATCCATGCTGAGTCGTATGGAGAAATGCAAGTCGATATGGAAGGTTTCTTTCTGCTGTACCAGAGTTACCTTATAGAAGCATCATACATGAATGAATGGACTTCTGTAGATAGGTAGAAGGCAGGTAGGTAGGTAGGTGGTAGGTGGTAGGTAGTTTGCTGGACAAGGCTGAGTGAGAAAAAGAAATAATTGCCTCATGAGGCAATCCACACTATTTACCTACCTAGGTAAGTACTTGTATATTGAATTTCATTCGTATTCGTATGTAAGTATCTGCTCCGCCTCCGTTCCCGTCTCCGTGCCGAGCACAAAGCCCAGAAGCTGACTTTTACGCTGTCTTCCAATAGCCTAGCGGCCGACCCTCAATGAAGCTCGGAAGAAGGTTTCGCCGCATGCAGACTCAAAAATCCATGAGCGTAACATTTTGAGACTAAACAATTGCCCCAAGAAATCCAGCTTAACACATTCGCTGTTGCTCACCTTTTAAAACAAAACCCCCCCTTCTAATTACAACAGTTCATCGCCATCTGTGTATACAACGTCACGCATGGTGTTAATCGATCATCCCTTTTCAATTGTACATACATAGAAGCCTTCTTGCGTATTCCGACTGCGCATATCACTTTTTCGCATCCGCCTTCACTTTTTCGAACTATAACATTGCCATGAGCTCTCCTTCCTAACAACCTCCCGAGAATATTCATCCTGTCTCATTCCACTTGTGGCCGTCCGCTGCTGCGGGTGTTTGCTCGAATACCTCACAGACACCCATTATGGAGTGTAGATAACCTCGGGGCGGGCCGGGTGGTCAGGCGCGAGGTTTCCTCGCAGCATATGAGCTATTGGTGGCCCCGACGGAAAAGGAAGGGAAATGAACGGTCAATATGGCATGGTCCAACGATGTTTGCCAAGTTTCACGAGAGCGCGCAAAGGAAGCTCAAAGATATAGAGTGGCCAATCCCTGAAAACACAGACTCAATCCAATCAGAGGAAGTTGGGCATAATACACAGCAGAACACCGAAATCGGTACAGAGGGTGCCTATGACTACGACGTGGATGCCGGCTCGCCTTTTCCTTTGCCAGAGCATTATGATTATGACGACGCTATAAGGAATCGAGAACTACATAGTGGGAAAGAAGATCAAGCGCAACAAAACACCTCCACCGCTTCCGAGATTGACTTTTCTCACTACAACGCGGCAGGGCCTTTTTCATCGAAAGTCAGAGCATTGAGTCAAACTGTACACATCCTGGGCTCTGGAAATATCGGCAAGCTTGTGGCCCATTCATTAGCAGGACTTACAGAGCCACCTCCTATAACATTGCTATTGCATCGGCCGTCTTTGCTCGAGCAATGGTATGACGAAGGGGAAGCAATCGAAATGGTTTCCGGAGGAATCTCTGTCATTCGACAGGGAATCTCTGTTGAATTGGCGACACAGCCTGAAAATGATATTGACCAAAGATATCCAGGGTTTTCCGAGTACCTCATGGATCCTACAGCTCCACCTGAAAACCCTATCGATAACCTCGTTGTGACAACGAAGGCTGCATTCACTGTTCCTGCACTTCTCGCGATCCGTCGGAGGCTGCATCCTGGATCCACAATATGTTTCATCCAGAATGGGATGGGGATTATTGAGGATGTTAGTAAGCATGTCTTTCCTGACCCAGCAAATAGACCGAGATATATGGCAGGGACAACGTCGCATGGGGTTGCTTCTCACGACGTACGACAGTTCACGGCTTTTCACAATGGTGTAGGCACCACGTCACTTTCTGTGACACCTACTGTGCATTCCGATTCATCACAAACTGGCGAAACGCAGGCATTGGTTCGGCGATCCACAACTTGGATGAACTCAACACTCTACATGGCGCGAGTGCTGACTCGCCCTACCACTCTTGATGCACGAGGCTACCCATACCTTGAGTTCGTGCAATCACAGCTCGAGAAACTCGCTGTGAACTGTGTTATTAACCCTCTTACCACAATGTTCGACTGTACCAATGGAGACCTCTTATATAACTTTGCCGTAACTCGATCTTTGCGAAAGATACTGGAGGAGTTTTGTCAAGTTGTTAGGAAACTTCCAGAGCTTCAAGGAATCGATGGCCTGCCGGACCGTTTTCGGAAAGGTCTACTTGAAAAAAGAGTTGTCAGTATCGCCGAGACCACCAGTACAAACACCAGCTCCATGCTACAGGATGTCAGGAAAGGCCGAAAAACAGAGATCGATTATATCAACGGCTACATCATGAACCGAGCGTTACAACTCGGTATGCCGTGTCCAGTAAATTCTCTTATGGTGCAGATGGTAAAGGGGAAGCAGGCCATCAAAGATCGGGAGATCAAAGGGTTCATACCTTTCGATGGGCAGCAGAGGGAATGGGGTTGATGCCTACCATAAATTCTCTACCTACCATATGTGCACGTATGTGTGTGTTCGTGTGTGTGCTGTATCATATGTATTTTATATGTGCTCTATGTCTTTGTACATACATCACCATGACCATAAACGCGCAGCATTAAAAGCAAACGACCATGAGACTCATCTCCCTTAATGACTTAATTGCTGCTTTCAAGATCTGTGACTTCTGTATCCCTCCAAGGAGCCTACAAGAAAGTAGGCCCGATCCATACCCAAACTGAAGAACACAGTGTACCTCTTCTGCAGGCACTTCATATCTACTCAAATGCTTACCGTGCCTACCAAGTCTCGATAGTAGGCCGAGAAAACCTGCACAGTTAGCAAAGATGTCGTGCACGCACCGACATGTAAGTATTACTTATAGGCATGTGAGTACATACAAACATAAGTACAATCAAGCGGAACTGTTCCGTTCTTGTGGTATCATGGTCAGTGGTTGTGCTTAATCTTCAGTAACAAGTAAATAATATCAAGCTCCTACAAGGTATACTCATGGCTCATATCACAATACAATCTTTACGAAGGGCTACTCTATCTCGAGAGATCCTAACAGCATGCGCTGTTCAAACACGATATCGAAGCTTCTCCGTCTTGAGTCGACCGGCACCCAATTATGAAGGCCATGTACCTCTCACAACCTTTGAGAGAGCTGGTCTCGCCATCGGATCAGCCGTAATGTCGTTAATGAATCCTCATCGCGGAGGTGGGTACCCAAAGTACGATTTATCTAGGACGAGCTAATTCAGAGTGTTTTCAGACCTCATTGCCGCTCTGGGTGAGGCGACTGCGACTCCGTACTTCATCTATCGTCTACGGGATGCCATGCTATCATCTCCAATAGGTCGGCGTATCTTACAGGATCGACCCCGAATTACATCGCAGACTATGTCCATGGATTATTTGCGTTGTTTACCGGAAAACACTGTAGGCCACTCTTACGCCGCATGGCTTGACCGGGAGGGTGTCTCGCCAGATACTCGCAACTCTGTAAAGTACATTGACGACGAAGAGTGCGCTTATGTTATGCAACGCTACCGCGAATGCCATGATTTTTACCATGCGCTTACAGGTTTGCCTGTTGTGGTTGAGGGCGAGGTCGCATTGAAGGCATTCGAGTTTGCAAATACTCTATTGCCAATGACTGGGCTGAGTGTGTTCGCCGTTTCGAGATTAAAACCGGCCGAGCGACAGCGATTTTTTCAGATATACGCGCCATGGGCCATCAGCAATGGAGTCAATGCAAAGGAGGTAATCAATGTATACTGGGAAGAGCAACTGGAGAGGGATGTTGACGACTTGCGAGCGGAGCTGGGCATAGAAAAACCTGTGGATCTTCGAGACATCAGGAAAAAGGATAGAGAATTGAGGCGAGCACAAAAGGAAGCGAAAGCCAGGGCTGGAGATAGTTTAGGGGTCAACTAAGTTCCTCGTCCATGTGTATGATTTCGATATGCGCCTTCGCTGACAGCATGCTTCAAGTGTTAATTTGTGTCAAACGCCAATTGCCCTCGTTTTTATTTTATTTTAAATAAATAAAAACACTACAAGTCAAACAAGTCGTCATCGTTATCGTCCCAACCACCCTTTCTCCTGCTGACCACAATCTTTTCCTCCTCCTTCGTCTCAGCCACGGCATTCAGCAGCTCCTTTAACTGTTCCTCTGTGACTTTTTGTCGCAACTGCCCGGATCTTGCCAGCATAATCAGTCTGTTCTCGACATCAGTAGCGCGGGACTCCTTGACCAGCCGAATTCGTCCGAGTCGGTCTGCAGCGGCAGGCTCGAGAATCTGCTGCAGGATTGACTGTCGTTGCTCTAGTCTACATCAGTTATGCTAAACAAACCACACGGGTTACCATACCTTCTTGCTGTCTAGATTTTGTCAGCAAAATGACTGTCTTGTCAATATAAAAGCAATTATGGTAGCTCACTGTCTTTGGTCGTCTCCGCCTTGCTCACCACGGCCGCTACCCCCACCTCCACTTCCACCACCTTGGGCTTTGAGCTGTTCAAGGCGAGCCTTTCTGATCTAATAGAACTGGTCAGTGAAGGTCAGTGGTTTTGCAAATTATAGATGCGCACTTGGTCCAAGTCTGCGTCAGCCATTCTGAGGTTGATTTGTTGGATGTTTTGTTCGAAAAGCGCCCGAGGCGGAGAACTGCGGAGGTAGGTTGGTGGTAGCCTCGTACGGTTCGCTTGCTGGTTGGTACAGTGGTGCAGCACCTAGGTAGGTACAGTAAAGCTGCTTTTTTCACGAGTTTGTTCGGACGTCGGCGGGACAGTCAAGAAACAATGTCTTCGTAGTGCAATCCCATTCTGCTCAAACATTTACCTCGCGATTCATGTTCCTGGCTTGGTACTTCAGACTGATCACGAGTTTCATCCATACCTGCTACTGTTGCATGGGCATGACCACCAGACGATTTGACGAAGCTTGCCCTTGCAAATATGTCATCAGATATGGAGAAGCATATTGAGTTCACCAGATGGGCCGTGGAGAGAGGTGTAAAATTGGACAACATCTCTGCTCATCGCTTCCCTGGTAGAGGTCTCGGTATAGTCGCAAAGAAACCCCACAAAGTAAGCTCTATTGTTCTTCTATCATGTCATTTCTCCCTTTCGATCAAGCTCCTTCTCTTGCTTGGACCACCTCCCAAATTCCCGAAGCCCTAGAGATTATACAACTCCGTGAATTCGAAATGTAAGGAATTCTGCTATCGCTTGCCAAAGTGTACTGTAATCCAGTGGACATGTGCTAAGAACTTCACAGGCGGGACAAACCATACTCAGCGTTCCCAACTCTGCCTTGCACACAGCTCAGACAGTATCGAAGGATATGACACGCCTACTGAATGGTACAACTGTTCATGGCTTACTCGCTGCGGATCTTACGATGGAGAGTTCCTCTGTTCGAGCACCTTGGCGTGCAGTTCTACCTTCACGTGAGGAGTTTGTGGAGTCCATGCCTCTTATGTGGGAGTTGGGGCTCCACTCATACCTTCCTATTGCCTCCAAGAAGCTACTGGAAAATCAGCAAAGAAAGCTAGATTTGGACTGGAATGCTGTCGCGAAGGCATACCCGAATCTTTCGAAACATGACTATGTTTACAATTGGCTAATTGTCAACACGAGGACATTTTATTATGTTGCCACTGGATCCAAGAAAAAGTTGAAGCCAGATGACTGCATGGCTCTGAACCCTTTTGCTGATTATTTCAATCATTCCGACTATGGATGTGACGTCATCTTTGGTAAAGATGGATTCAGAGTTGTGACGAACCGAGTCTACGAACAAGGAGAGGAAGTCTATATTTCCTACGGCAATCACAGCAACGACTTCTTACTTTCAGAGTACGGTTTCATCATGAACAGCAACGAGTGGGACGAAGTAAAACTCGATGACATAATTCTTAGAGAGCTTTCTGACTCAGATAAGGGGCATTTGAAGAATGCAGGCTTTCTTGGAAATTATATCTTGGACAAAGAAAATATATGCTATAGGACACAGACAGCTCTCAGAATACTTTTTATGCCACTGGGACAATGGCAACGAGTCGTCAATGGCTTAGATGACGGAGATAAGTACCAGCCGAAAGTCGATGCTGTGCTTATAAGGTTGCTCAATGTCTTCACAACCGAGGCAGAAGACAAGATCTCCAGATTGTTAAACTTGGAAGTCGGCACCGTTCAACAGAGAAGCATGCTGATCACAAGGTGGAAGCAAATTATTTTGTTGTTGCATAAAACAGTGAAAAGAATACAGAAATAACCTCCTCGAAACGAATGTTTAGTGTGCTCCAAAATCTCCTTCTTCCTTCCATTAATAGTTCTCGCAATTTCTCGCTACCATACAAACACACTCTATAGTTTGTTCTTGAGTAAACTGGATCTGAGCCAAAAACCCAAAGTCCATGTCAGGATCCGGATCCGGATCTTGTAATTTTAGTTGCTCGACTCCTATAACCAAAAGCTAGTTCTGGCCCCATTAGGTCAATCGTCACCGTATGCAGATCTTCTCTGGCTAGGTAGGGAAGATCTATCATCATGAAAGCTATCATTCTTGTATAAGACACCATTGATTGTGTCTGTCATAATGCCGTCAGTGGTATCGTATTCTAAGCTAGCACTGTCTGGCAAGCGTGGCATAGTCGTAGAGGAATAAGCAGGTATCTTGGGGTACCAATTATTGATCTCAGTCGTTCCTAGTTCGCAAGACAAGAGCATGACTCTTTTGCGAAGAGCGTACGCTGTCAAACATGCGTGTTTGCTGATAAGCTTTGCCTTTGCTACCAGATGCTAAGAGACACGTATCTTAGTTATTCTCTTGATTGGACGATATTTTTTGTGCCCGCTTTTTCTTGCAAGTAATTTCTTGCTCCTCATCTCTGATCAGGTTGAAATGTGCCTCGGAGAATGGAATTACTCGTTGGACGTTTGGAAGCCATGGGGATTCGATGGTGACTCTTCGAGGGGACGATGATTCTAAACTAGACCTCATAGTTGTCGGCATGCTAGCTGTGCGAGCTGGAGCGGTTTTCGAACGAGATTTCCTCGAGTCGATGTTCGATCCAGATCCAGAACTTTTACTCTCAACCATTGTATAGCTTTGTACGAGAGCATCATTGGCTTCAGGCAAGTCGCTATCTGTGTTCGCGTGAAAACCACCACCGCTGTTCTGCGTATATGAGCTTGTGCTATATTCTCTGTGCTGTGGAAGGTTTTGCCTGGGTTGCTGTCTATGTCGGAGATCCTTGTCCGTCGATACTACCAAACCACGATCATTTGTTCCGTCAAAGCCTCCATACGCCCTGCTCAAGGTACCATCCACTTGGCCCGATATATGGCGTCGCCGTAAAGTGCCACTTGCACTGTCTCTTTGGTCCAACTCATGGTTACTATGATGGCTGCAAACAGCCTGTGACTGATCCATAACAGGAGGGTTCCTCGTCAGGGTTTCGTGTGGGTCTGATGTTTCGAGCTGGGCATCATGTTTCTCCCGGGCTTCAGAAGACCTACAGTTGAAGAAATCCCTCTCGTCAATACCAGAACTTCGCAACAGAGCATTTATTATGTCATCGTGAGTGATAATCCCTAAAGGGCTGGGCACATGAATTGCAACGGTTTGCTGCCGGCTTGTGGATAACTCATTCATGCTTCCTTGAGCTGCTTGTAGGAAGCCTGTAGTCCACGTGGTCTGCTCCCCAGCCAATCTAGCAGCACTTTGATTGGTACGATCCTGCAGAACGAAGTTCTTGTTCATCCGGGGCGATTGAGAAAAGACTGGTAGACCAAGTCTCTTTGACGGCGTTGTGACAAGGTTGTCATTCTCAGAACTTACAGGCACAACAACTGCAATTCTGATTGTGTCAGTTGAAACCCTTTAATAATAGTCACTAACATACTTACCTTGACAGTCCAAGCTGAAACATGTTGAGAAGTTCATACACCAACATGTCGTCGCGGACAATTGGTAGGGGGTAGAGAGGTAAGTCTTTGACTTGTTTGAAATCTTGCACTCCAGGTAAGTCTTCAAACTGTATGTTGAGGAGATCCTGTATTCAATAAGTATCAATTCGGCAACCTGTCGAATAACAAGGACTTGAACTGACTTTTACGTGAAGAACACCATAGATTTCTTGGTTTCCGGTGTTTCCGCCTTTTAGCACACTATCTTGAGGACGATGAATTGTACCAGTCACAGGAATGCGGCTGTATGACCAACCCTTTATCTTCCTCACAAACTCTCGATTCACTCTATCTTGGATATTGACTGTCTTTACCTGTGACCACTTGATAATCGTGCCGAAAACTTCAGTCAGTTCACCATCCTCGACGTTGGATACTGTATTGGCTCGACTCTGGTCCACAAGTCGCCCACCGTTGACCTTACAACCATCTAAATCAAGAGCGCTCCTCATGATCCGAACGGCATCTGGCCCAACATTGCCGCCATGCTTCTCAAGTCTGTCATGGTATTTGATCAGGGTATTCAGCTGTTCGTGAGTATAAATATTATTGTCGTAGCAGTCTCCGCCAAGCTTGTCAACTATCTTAGCCAGGACCCAGCTAACGGGAGCGGTGGTCAACATGGCAAACCAAAGAAGTGGAGAGCAGTAGCGCCACCTTGACACCGTGCCCCGCGGAATTAGGAGTCGAGGTAATAGTTTTCCAAAAACAGCGATAATGAAGGTAGACAAGGGAATGGTGTGCCAGACTGTACTCTTCCCGCCCAGCATTGTGCGTAAAAGTTCGGTGACAGACACATTGCATGCAGCAATAATGATGACGAGCGAACATAGCAACCAATTATGATGGCGTCTCATTGTTGCCATAGAAAGCGCCTGGTGTCTGGTATCTGGTCAGCAGGAGTAAGTAATTGTGATGTTCTTACAACATATCCCTACCGTTCTCTTTTACTCCCTGTGGCACTCAGAACAAGCAGTCGTATGAGGTCCTTTCCACAAATCGACCAAAGTAAGCCTGTTGACACTGCACTTATATATAGAAGTAAAACACACAAAGATACCAGTCCCCATTTCCATTGTGTACTAAATTCTGTCCCGATTTGGATGATATTCCTTTGTCCACTCATCCATCCCGTCACGTTCATCTTGTTGCAAACCGTAGCGATTGCACAGTTTTCCTGAATTATTGCTTCGAGGTCGAATGTTGAATTTGACATGCTGAAGGTTGGATGGCAGGCTAATGGGATGCTGTGGGTTCTTTGGGTTCTCGAGAAGCACTTGATAGTATGGACCAAGAAACAGTCACTATTCGACGAAGCACGACGATATCAGCAGTCGTTACTATAATTACTTCGGCTCTGCTGGTGGCTGGCCTGCTTCAAGAAGCCTTTAATCGAGTTGCTGATGACGATAGAAATGTTCTCGGGCCCAGACAATGAAACCTTTGATCTGCGCAGGTTCACAACAGTTGTTTCGATAGCCTGTCACCGTGTGCTTAGGAGTTGAAGGTATGGATGTCTGTGGAGCAATAACATTAGATGTCCATAGAACGAGAAGCTTTAACTGTTGATATAGCTGGTGGTGTAGTGCAACACAATCCTATCCTGCAAATCAAGTAATGATTAAGCGCTGATGAAAGTTCGAGGTCGAGGAGACCTGCTTTGGTAGGTAGTTAGAGGCAACCATGACCCATTCGCACACCAAGGACAAAAACAAGCAGGTGGTAACCTGGGAGTACCACGTTGTTCAAGTAGTTGCTGCAGCTCTTTCAAGAATCAACAAAACTCTACTCGAACGCATTTCATTACAAAATTTCTCGGTTGTGTCCTGTTGCTTGACAAGCATTGCAACGCCTCATAATCTTCTATAATACATAATAACACAGCAAACAAGATGGTTTGAAACCCTTTGTGACATCCATTGAAGACTGCATATGCCTTTGACGTCATTTATGATAATAGGATGGTATTGAATCGGCAAGGAGAATTAGATTGCTGATGAATATCGCTTACCCTTGGGAAGTTCGATTTCCTTCACTCTGGTCGTGGTCGCTTTGCGCCATGAGGGTTTTGCCAGCCATCAACACCTCCTGATGCAGCCTGATTTTGCTGGAAGAATGCTGGATTGAAGTGAGGCATAGCACCGCCGAAACTTGCACCTGTGTTTGAGATTTGCTGTTTAGCGCTGACCTCAGTCTGTTGATAGGGATGAAATCTTGAAGTTGGAAACGGGGCTGGAAACGGAGTTGAAAATGCTTGACTCTGAGCAGACTGTGTCCCGAAAAAGCTCGAGTTTTGCGAGCCTGTTGGTACTGGAGTCTGAGGAGGGTAGCTTATCTGACATCTTGAAACTCTCTGGTTTTTGTTCTTGTCGAAGAGTACGGCGGCTCCAGAACCGTCACCTTGGTGGGAATTGGAAATCATCATACCTTGCATACCGCCAGCCATATTACCCATGGCCATCGGTCCACCCATCCCATTCATTCCACCCATTCCTCCCATAGCCCCCATCCCGCCCATGCCTCCCATAGGCATTCCCCCCATCATTGCATTGTTCATACCTCCACGTCCTCCACGCATGCCGCCACCGCCTCGCATATTGGCCATCATACCGCCACGATTGAAGCCTCCAAAGTTACCACCCATGCCACTACCCTGGAAGCCATTCATAGGTGCTTGGAAATTGCCATTCATGCCGCCCATAGGTGGACCCGTGAAGTTACGGTTGAAACTGTTTCCCATGGTCATATTCCCACGACCAGCATTGTAACCCGGTGTCCGGCCACGGTAGCTTCCACCAAAACTAGTTTGCCCCCCTTGCCCTCCTGAGTTATTGTATCCTGATGCTGAACGATTTGACTGGCCATCTTTGCCGCTTCGAGCAGGGGCGTCTTTAGGCAGCGTTTTGAATGGATTAACATTAGGATTTGAGTATGTCACAGTAGGTTTCTTGGCATGTTGTTGACCATCAGCAAAAGCATCGATCTTATGCTTGGAAGCCGTTGCAGCTTGTTGCGAACTGAACTCGAGATATGCTTGTCTATAGTCTTGACGTCAGTTTTCATGTTGGCAGCAGTTTCCTAGTCTTGAGGCGTACCCTTTGCTCTTCCCATTGACTTTGTGTTCACTAAATGTGACATCCTTCAGCTCATCCTCGCACTGCGCTTGATTGACCCAACCGCGAATATCATCGTCGGTGTTCCACCAATTGAGTTCCGAGATCATCAGAGCCGTAGTGGCGCCGGGATCTATCGCTCGCTCGTCCGAGCCTTCTTTACGCTTTACTCCTTGCTGCTGTGGTGCCTGTTTAGGGATATTGAGGCCATTGTGGCCAGATTCGTCTGTGCTCTTTATTTGTTGGTGTTCGGGCTGTCCTTCGTTCAATGAATCATGATTGCCATTGTTTGCAACTTTGATATCTGCATCTCCCTCGTCTGCTTCTCCTGCAGAGTGTGGGGCCGTGAGGACCTCTTGGTTTCTGCCATCAACAACGTCCACCTTCATATCACCATCCTCATCTTTCTTATAAGGAGTCTCTTGATCGGTTGTTGCGTCGCCGTAGATGTCGATATCAAATTCGTCGTCAGCCATTTTGGAACAGAACTGTTCTTCTCAGCAGCGCAGTTGAAGTGATGATTTGCTAGCCAAATTCGATAGCAATTGATCTTGTATTGTTCTAAAGAACGGATTAAAGTAGCAGTACAATTCGACCCTGTATGGTAGAAACCAGTTGATCAGCGGGTGGAGATACATGGAGTCCCTCGGTCTGCCAGGCCATAAAAACAGAAAGAAAGAAGAAAGGTTTCGAGAAAGAAGCTAAAGTAACGATCTTTGCATACATGGAAGGACAGAAAGACAAAAATACGTACACTCTCGCCTCCGATACAGTGTTTTATGGAACAAAAGACCCAGGTCCGATTGCCTTCTTTGGCAGAATTGAACACAATAGAGATACAGACGAAGCTCTGTGCTTACGGTCTTGCGAAGATAGGTAAATAGCTTCTCCGTTACAGGCAACGTAGAAGAGGGATTGAAAGTGGTCCAACTCAACCCGCTTCAAAAGAGATCAAACTCGGGAGATTATGAAGGGATGAAGTCGATAGAGTAAAGTAGAGTGTGATGTAGCGTTGTGCAAAAAAGAAATGTCAGATGCCCAAATCCTGCCCAATGTACCAAATACCAAGTTAATGATTCAGGCGTCGAAGTGAATGTCGCAAGGCCGTATGGATGGCGATGGGGTTTTGTGGGCTTGAGAGGAGGATCAGATTGGCGCTTTGAGGTGAATCCTGATGCGTCGAGGAGAGCTTGTTGTATCGCAATGTCGAGCTTGACAATGATCGCGATACGGGTATCTATCACTACGTTGCAGGAAAATGAGTTGTAATAAGATGGAGTGGTGTCGTGGTGTAGGTAGTGAGTGACTACTGAGTGTGTTGACATGGGAGCTGGTGCTTTCCGCATACTCCAATAGCACTGAGAAGATATCCAGGCATGCTGGAATAGTACCTTTTAAGGTAAGGCGCCAGCTTCAAAGCTCGTAAGGACGATACTCATTGGTTCAACACCACACCTTTCCTCTTAGAGATACAACATGGACGACCCTAAGCTAAGTATGCTACCTACCCAAGTAACTACTTGTAGAATACTGGAAATCACGTGGAGTTCAGGACACTTCCCCGGAATGGGGCATATGCAAGCTACCTAACTCACAAGGTAACAACTCACGATTTCAGGACACTACTCACTCCGTACCTACATTGCTTTACCCAGCCAGATACATTTATATCCGACACGTTGCTCGATTGACCACCCAATTTACGATATCAACTCCCCGTCTTGTTCCCTCTACTCTCTATACCTTTCCAAACAACATCGCCGTTCTCTTTCGGGCAACCCTTCGAAATCGTTGCCACGATGTCTGACCAAATCCAAGAATTCATTGACATCCCAAAGGACTTTATTAAGGATGGCACTCTCTTCATCAACAGATGCACAAAGCGTACGTCTCGCCAAATTCGGGGAATTGCGCTTGTAGGTTGCACGATTACATTACTGACACTACATAGCGGATAGACGGGAGTTTATCAAGATCTCGCAAGCAGTTGGTGTCGGTTTCTTGGTCATGGGGGCTGTCGGATACGTTGTGAAGCTCAGTACGCAATTATTCCCTATACATCTTAACAAATCCGATCTACGATTTCCAGCTGACCCGATCTCTTTCTCCCAGTCCATATTCCGGTCAACAACATCCTTGTAGGAGGCGCATAGTCGAGGGAGTCGGAGAGGAATCTATAATGGTGGAATCGAGAAAGAGAAAGAAAGGGCTGGTGTGGGCTCAATTCGGTGTCGGAGTAGGTCCAGGTTATACGTGTACAATAAGGCGTGGATGGCGAGTACAAGTTGCGCAAATAGCAACTGGCGTAGTCTGGTTCGGAAAATCATAACATTTGAACAAGCACTCTAACATGATTTGTGGTGATCACGCTTACTCGAAAACAACAGATTCCGGCTTATCTTAACATGGCATTGCCAGCAATCGCATTCGGATGAAAAGTATGCCAATACAACTAGGAAATTGGTCCCACGCAAACTTTCTCCTGCATGTTCCCTTGACCTTGCCGAAGTGGCTCATCAGATGAGGGATTATGGAAGATTCAAGTCAAGTATCAATCCCCGAGGACGATTGTTAATCAGAATCATCTGCTGCATACCTACGTGCAATTCTTGCTCGAGTTCGGATCGTATCAAGATCCGCAGATGACATATAGAAGGCCGGATCGTTTTTCAGTTTGTCATCAACTCGCATGCCCATCTTCGGTTCAGCTTCGTCGTCTTCAGCCCCATCGTTCCACGAGTGCGCCGTAACGGTTCCATTCTCCATAGAATATCCGTTCCAAGAGGACGCTAAAAATATCAGGAGTCAACAAAATACACGTTATAAACTCATTCATCTATGTGGGGGTGCACTAACCAGCAATGACTGGTGCGCTTGGATGCCACGAGGCATCCCTAACGCAAGTTCGCCACATTCCTCCATCGTCGTCCTCAAAGTGATGGAAGCCACCATAATGTTGACCCCTGGGTCTGCTGTCCTTGGTTGCTTCGAAGACATCAATCTTCCCTGCCAAGGTAGCATCCATATTGTAAATATATACTTTACCGTCCTCGCTACCACTGTATACGTATCTAGAGTTTGTCGAGTCAGGTGGGCTGAAATGGCAACGAATCAGTGTCCGTAGAACTTTATGTCCTCGGTAGGTAACAAGCGAATTGTCATGTGGATGTGGCACATAGTCGTCTTCATTGTATCGTCCCCAACGATAATCAAAACCAGTTGTGTACTGGCTAGGCCGAATAGTGCCCAGCTTGGCGGTGGACATAGCCATTCGTAGATCCCATAGCTTCATGCTCTGGTCTTTACCGTTGGAAAGAATATACCTTCCATCACCTTTGGAATCGATATATGTAAGACCCTCTGTATGCCCTAGAAACGCTACATCTTGTCAGCAGGATGTGATATCAATGACTAGAAATTTTGTAGACACTCACCACCAGCCTCCCTCGAATCACCCATGCTACGCCTATCCCACACCTTCAGTGTAGTATCGTCGGAGCCAGAGTATAGGATATGTGGAGAAGATGCGTCACCAAAGCAGACGGCATTAACATCTTCTTCATGGCCCCTGATCCGTGATATTGTTTGACGAGATTCAATATCATATACATATATCGACTCCGAGCCAGTTCCCGCTACCAGCTCCCGTCCATCTCCACTGAAACGTATAGACCATATACCAAACCTCTGATGGCGATGGAAGAGCCCTCCATTACCACGTCCACGATCAGCAAAGTTCAGTACGTATGGATCTCCAAGATCATTCGGGTCTGTTGGCGCTAGGCATACTTCCGGACATATCGACGTGTAGGCCAAGTATTTGTTGTCAGGAGACAGAGAAGCGTCGGTAAGCGTCCACTGAGCTCCAGCTGGGTAGTCAACAGTTTTGTAGTATTTCCACTTGTATGGATTCGATGTATCGTACATTCGCACTCGAAAATCCTTCACACAAGAGAAGAAGAAGTTGCCATCATTGGAGAATTGACCAGAGTATACCGGGGAGTTATAGTGTATGATAGTATCAGCGTTAGAGGATGGTATCATGCCCTAGAGATAGTTAGCAAAGCAAACACGGCATGTTTGTGGAATCTAACTTGTGCCATGAGCCTCTGGTTTGCCCTTTCTCGTGCACTATTATCGGCGCCCAATTCTCGATCAAGTATTCTTCTGGCGAGGTTCTTTTCTCGTGAAACATGACTGCCCGATTGGACTTCACTCGAACCAAAATATCCCGAGTTCATCAGCTCTTCACCCTTCTCGCTAGGTATCTTGGGGAAGCGATCAGGGTCAGGTGGCGGACGACGTCGACGACGTAGAGGGCCTTGGTTAAAATTCCAATCCTCATCATCGTCATCTTCACCAGCTAATTGGTTTGAGCGTATGAATAGTCGGCCAAGCTCGGACCGTGCAAGCATTTGTATAATCTGTGCTCTTCGAGTGGCTACAGATACATGTTAGTACTATACTATCGATATCAGATTTTAGTTACATACCACTAACTTGAATTGTTGGTGCTTCTCTTGTTTCTGGACGATCGCCAACTTCTTCTTCAATCTCAATCTCGACTTGTCCAAAGCCTGAAATTGTTAGTTCAGCTAGGCTTGAGCAACAGCGATTGTTTGATGCTCACTATGAAATTCGTCTTCATCGTCATAATCATCCTCTTCAAGCTCTCCGTCTTCATCTGCTAGTTGCTGCAAGTACTCGTGGAACTCTTCGGCCTCATCATCACTATTTTCTGTTGTTGGCTCAAATTCCATATCATCATCGTCATCGATATCATCACTGATATCATGATCTTGATCATTTTCAGTTGACATTTTCGAAAATTCACCTTCTGTAGAATATTCAAGTATATCCAGGCCTTCAGATGATCCGTTTGCGAGTTTCTTGTCACAGGCAGATTGAAGGAGTAGCAAACATAAATCAGTATGGTGTTCATGACCGATGAGCGACGATGATGCTCCTCGGCTAGTACGCTTATCGGGATATCATACATCTAGTCCCGGACTTAGGGACCATGCTCATCGGAGATAGAAATAATGATATGAACAATCAGTGTTCTCCTCAAAACAGCAGTTTACCCTCCTTGAACATATATTCTAGATCGCTCATAATTAAACAAAACAGGTTGAATAAAGAATACAAAAGCACTTCAGTATGAATTTGAGTTTCTTAAGACTTGATCATGGCATCTATATCATGTTTTCATCTGATCACAACCCGCAGCCAGCTTTGGACAGTCCACTAATACATTACTCACTTCATCTGTGCGATATACCTCCCATTTGACTCTCATGGAGAGTTAATTCAATGAGAGCTCAAGAGTCCCGAAATTCTAGAATATCATAACCAAATGGTCCAGCTACTCCATTGGGAGTGCCAGGTACAGGAGCACAGATACTCTCGATATCAGTGAAACTTGGTTTATGCTTGATGGGTAAGCCTGGCATAGGCCAACTTTCGTCAAGCAGAAAACGCTGTATGTCCATTTCTCCAATGCTGTTCAGATGATCGTTCCAAAGAAGAGGCATCTCAATATTGAACGATGCGTCAGGGACTGTTTCCTTGAAAGGCTGTATGCCGTATTGGGGTACAGATTTCCCTGCCGTAATGCTTCCATACGTACTGGGAGCTGCTGACGTGATGTACCTTTCCAACTGGTGTTGAGGCAATTGTTGGCGGGTAGGTGATTCGTGTATAGGAACGTGTTCCATCTTGGTTCCCATGTACTTGTGATCAACCTGCACACCCAAAATTTCTTTCGAACCCCTCTCTGGTATGGATCCCACCGCATTAATCTTTGGTGCAATGTCTGCGTATTTCTCTGGGAAACGATTCCTAAATCGATCACGGAGGTCTGTAGGCCGCCTCCCCTGTAGGTTGAATTCGGGATCGCTCAATATACGAGTCCATGCCTGCCCATATCTTTCCCATCCTTGCAAGATTTGATTGTCTTCCTCCTCAGTGAATGGTCTTCGTTCTCTTCGTTCCGATGGGCGGAAAGGAACATTGATTCCGAGCTCCTTCAGATCTGCAATTTGCTTGCGATGAGCGCGGCTTTTGCGTGGTCCCCTGGTGTTAACAGTTTGGGATTCGACCATAAATGCGGATGCTGTTTCATCAAAACGCCCTTCTTGAAGCCCAAAAGTACAGTTACTGATATCCGCTGCGGAGCTAGACCATGTGACATCAGAGGTGTCGATGGGTGGATTCGGAATACTTCCATTCTTTGTCTCCTGCTTTCTTCGATAAGTTGATTGCTTTGGTCCATTTGTGAGCTTGTTGCGAATCTCATCAGGACAGCATGTGCGAAACCGATCTTTGAGATCAACAGCATTGCGGTTATCAAATTGAAATTCCGGGTCCTTTAGGATGGACTTCCACTTTCCAACACCATACTTATGAACGCCTAACAAAAGATGGCTAGTTTCTTCCTCTGTCCATTTTCGACGCTGCTGCACCTTGGGTTTGTTCTCTGCCGGCGTGCTCTTGATCTTTCCTGTTGCGTGTGCTACAGCTCCTAGATCAATCACTTTTTCTGGTGCTGTAAGTGGTGCCGTATTCAAGGAGTTTCGTCCAAGTGAGTCATGGAAAGAACTTGAGGCAATAGGTGGAAACAGAGCTGCGTTCGGAGGTGGTTCGAACAGTCCAATGATAATAGGAGGCACAATCTGTGGAGTTGTTTTCTGTTTCTTTGGCGCAGGTTGAGGCAACTGCACAAATTCATCATTACCACTGTCGAGCTTACGCCTCTTTTTGGTAGTCCGGTTATCTCCCTGGTAGTCATCGTCACCAAGTATTTTCCGAAGTGATTGGGAAGACGTCTTGCCAGACAGACGACCGCCGACACCGAGGCTAACTGCGGCAGCACTATTATCTTGCTCCGTCGATATTTTTGTCGATGAGATTTGCCGGGAGATTGAAGGCCGATTTGTAGGCTGAGATCCAGGATTTGTGTTGGTCTCTGGTTCCAGAGGTGACGGTCGCCGTGAAACTCGGGCTCGCTGGAGTGGTGGAAGATTGAGGGAGGGGCTTTTCCTCTTCTCGAGCGACGAATCGTTGAGCAGTGCGATGAGCCTTGGCTCTATGGTATTGTACATCTCTATCGAACGATCATAGTGTTTGGCGAACGTGTCGTTGGCCCGCAAGAGGATACCACACTCTTCTCACACCGTGCTCAAGTAGTCAGAACAGGAGGTAGTATGCATGAGTTGAGTTGTCGGTTACAAGGTCGTTGTAGGTGTCGCGTGTCCGACAAGACGAGCCTGATCCAATGAGTGCAATACTACGTAGGCCTCAGCTAACAAAGAGTATTTATAAACAATACAATAATAAGATACTCTCCAAGACATTCGGTTACATCTCAACCTACCTACATAGCTACCTACCCACAATCCATACAGAGGAATAGGAGACACATTTCTCAGGTCATCTCGTCATACAAACATCACCTTCAATTCCATTCCATCACAGCAGTAGAGATGACATCTGTATTGCCCACGTTTCCGCGCTTCGTCTTTACAATATTCGAGCCGTTGTCACTGTTAGTTCTATACCTAATGCCAAACTGTACATAATTGATCGGAAGAGTAGTGTTGCTGGTTTCCTAGCACCTATAATCAATTCCGAGTACTTTGTCGGAGAGCAAATCCCAGGATCAGTCAGGCAGATCCTTACACCCAATGGTCATTACAGTGTAGGTGCTAGTTCTCTTGAAGTTGAACTGACTAAGTTCAGGTTATCTGGTTTCGTTGCAACTGGGAAACATATATCTGCTACTAGCTATGGTTGGTATTGCTGTGCTGTATACAACTACAGACCTCAGGCTGGTGAGAAATTATATGGTTGCGCTTTGGCTCGCAGATATTGGGCACCTAGCTGTTACTTACCATGTTCTTGGACCTGCTAAATACTTTGACGTTGGAAATTGGAACGCTATAGCCTATGGCAATATTGGGATTACGGTATGAGACTGTTATCTGAGGTGCTATGAGATCTACTAACTTATCAAGACATTTCTCTGTTTGACTCGATCTGCATATTTGGTCGGCCTGCTTAGCAATGGTTAGTGAATAGGGTTATTGAGCATATCTAATAATACCAAACAATAAGTGTCCATTGACTTCTACTAACGTGACTTGTGGGGAAGCGACGCAGTACCCGAAGCGACGCAGTAATATAGAATACAACAACTTCAATTACTTATAACTCTATGCTAACTCATCCAA
>JAGKQE010000146.1:0-26043 GCA_022609375.1 Xenosphaeropsis pyriputrescens | reverse complement strand
TATACTACTATATTAGTTATATATATATATCTCTCTCTCTATCTTTTCTAACTAGAAGTATTCCTTCTTATTAATTTAAATCTAATCTTTTCTAATCTTTTAATGTTCTATTTAGATTAGTGTTCTATATCTACCTTGCTCTATTATAGTTATTATACTTTTATCTTATTTATTTATTAGCTAAGTCTTATATATAATAAGTAGTATCTAACCCTACCTACCTATATATTAGAAAACTCTATAACCTATCGCCTACTATATTATATTATATTATATTATATCATACTATACCATACTATACCATACTATACCATACCATACTAGTGTTAGTGTATCTTACAATTTATTCTTATTTACCTATTAATCCTTCGAAGCACTTCAGCCAACTTAATCATTATTGCATCATAGTTGTTCTCTCTATTTGCTCCTCTCTTACCCTCCTCCCTCGACTCTCCCATCACCAATCTTCAAAAGCCAACAATATTAACAAGTACATCCTCAGCATATATATACTCACCATGTCTACCCCAGATGTTTAAACTCGTTTCAACATCAATCTAGCACTCAATAATCTGATTAAGTACGTGGTCTACCTACCTACGCTAATATAGACCATTGGAACTACAACACAAGACACTGACTGAGGTTCTAGAGCTATCACAGAACACGAGAAATGGGACACTGGTGATGAATCCTCTGGACCGCACAAGACTCTCTACCTTGTATGGGACACATTGAACCGCACAAAGTACATGCTGTCTGAGTTTGATAATATCAAGAACGGGGTACCTGTCCAGTACCCAGACCAGATCCGCCTCAACTATGGTATTCTTATTCTTACCTTGGGAAAACTGTGGACTTGTCCAGAAAGGTTTTACTGACCGTGAGCTTAGGTTCGGGGGAACGTGGGGCGCTGAAGGTGTTCAATGATGCCCGCGGTCGTTGCATCATGACTGATATGATCATCACCGACACCTCTAGCAAGCAGTCACGGATGACAGGCGGGAACACACCCGTCAAATTCGGTGCAAATTGTCTTGAAAAGAACGCTGCGCTGATGAGGCTTATTCCTCAGGAAAACATGATGGCCGGTATGATGGGCGGACCGTGAAGGCATAATGTAGATAGGAACTTCACGTGGGAACTCAGCATAGAAAGAATACTGTGGATTGAGGCGGACATCGATTTGCAATAAATAATCTGATTCACCTTACGGTTCAATGATACATGATACATCAATACGGAATAGAAACTACTACAAACATAATCTTATGTCAGCGATGATATGGTGAATGATATACTATATATTACATGATACAGATAGAGCATTAGGTATATATAGGTAATAGAACTTGTTCTGTGCATACTTGTATGCAATTTATAATCAAATCAAATCAATTAAACGGGATCTCTATACCTACCACTTTCCACACCAATAAATCCATTATATATATATAATTACTTTAAGTACAGTGGAATCCCAAGTATATAAATAAATATAAGTACCTTTTGTTTATTCGGTTGAGACTGAGTTGATAGTTCCTAATCGAGCGAGTACTTTATCCCTACCTAGGTATATTGTGAAAGACATTTACATACCTACAGAGTATAAACACGGGTAACTAATAAATAATGCGTGCATAATGATCTGTATTCATTCCATACTTTCGTTACTTACTGTTCGTTTTACACATCATATATTCCATATAACCATCTAACTTACAAAATATCTTATTCAACACTTCGTCCAAGTAGGTATATTACATACGTGTAGACCTCGGAACTCTTCAGCCCCTAAACTGTGGTCCCAGTCCAGGCCTAACGCCGCTCCATCTATTATTATTTACTATTATTGGGATTGCCCATCTGCCTTGCCCCGTCGCTCAGCAGTTAGCGAAGTTGCGCACTACTGGAGTCTCGTCCTTAACGACTAATCACACCAATGACGAGCCAGCCCAAAGGCGAGACAAGCTGCCCGAGCTCGACATCATCTCGATTACCTTATTACCCTTTCTGCCACAACTCAGCACAACACAACAACTTCCTCCCACCAACCCCTCAACTTCACCAACTTCACCAACCTCACTGACCAGATCCTCTCTGTATTCCAGTGTCGTCGCATCGTCATGTTCTCAGGGTCCAACTCCTACTTAGGAGCCAACTCTGGGCGACCAGGTGCGCAACAGTATGCCTCTTCCTTCAATATGCAGCAGGGCCAGCAGCCTCAGCAGCAACAACAACAACAACAACAACAACCATTCGCGCCCCAGCCAACAGGCTTCGCACAAGCCCCACTCCAACAACAATTCACTGGATATCCTATGCAACCTCAACAGACTGGCTTCCAGCCGCAGCAACAACAGCAGTTGCAACCGCAGTATACCGGCTTCCCCGGGGCCCAGCAGCCTCCTCAGCAGCAATTCGGACAGGCACCGCAACAGGTACCCTTTCAAACTGGGGCCCCACCAATGCCTCCTTTGCCCCAGCAACCGCAACAGCAACCTTCGCCAGCACCGGTTCAACCTCAACCAACTGGATTTAGCCAAATGGCAGCTTCCTTTCAGGCGTCATCCCCGGCCAAACCAAGGGGCAGGCGAGCTTCGAAATCGGGGGCAAAGATACCAAGTATCAGGTTGTCCTTCATCACCGCACAAGATCAAGCAAAGTTCGAGACCTTGTTCAAGTCGGCTGCGGGCACAGATCAGACGTTATCGGGTGAAAAGTCCAGGGATCTTCTGATGCGATCGAAGCTTGATGGCAACTCGCTCTCACAAATTTGGTAACTCTTCTAGGTCAGGGGTTTTGTGATGCATAGCTAATTGATGCTAGGACTCTTGCTGACACCACAAGATCTGGACAGTTACATTTTCCAGAGTTTGCTCTGGCCATGTACCTTTGCAACCTCAAGCTCGTAGGCAAGCAACTACCACCTACATTGCCAGAGAACATCAAGAACGAGGTTTCAAGTATGGTTGATATCATTAATTTTGGCATTGAAGACAACGCTCCAAGCTCAGCCCCACAAACCAATACCCCAGACTTTACACATAGTGTATCGTCACCACCTATACAGCAACCACAGCCCATGTCATCGAACTCGCAGCTCTTGACGGCTCAGATGACAGGGTTTCCTGCCCAACAGACAGGGTTCCAGGGCCCTTTCCAGCCTCAACAGACAGGATTTGCAGGGCAGCAGCAGCAGCAAGGCTTACAGCCACAACAAACCGGATTTGCTAGTCTGTCTAATCCTCAGGCTACAGGGTATAGCGGTCCCCGACCACCAATGCCGCCAATGCCAACAGGCTTTGGTTCAAATCTGACGCCCTCTGCAACAGGAATGGGAGGTATGGTTGCACCCCTTAATGCTCAGCCAACTGGGATGCCAGGACAATGGGGGCTGGTAAATACACCTGCGACTGGTCTACCGAACATCGACTTGCTACAACAACGAATGATGCCTCAACAAGGTCGTGAAGCTGGTAGTTTCACCACAGCCGGTCTCTCTGGAAACGCAGTAATTCCATGGGCTGTCACTAAGGACGAAAAGACTCGGTACGACTCTCTCTTCAAGGCGTGGGATGGGTTTGGCAAGGGCTTCATTGGTGGTGATGTGGCTATTGAGGTCTTTGGCCAGAGTGGTCTCGAAAAGCCCGACCTCGAGCGAGTCTGGACTCTCGCCGATCATGGCAACAAAGGACGTCTCAACATGGATGAATTTGCTGTTGCTATGCATTTGATCTATCGTAAGCTAAACGGGTATCCTCTACCAGCACAATTACCACCTGAGCTTGTACCTCCGTCCACGAGAAACTTCAACGACTCCATTGGTACTGTCAAGTCTCTACTGCATCAAGAGTCTGATTTTCGAAAGAACTCTGGGGCAAGCCTTCTCCCTCAAAAGACCGGAGTCAGCTATCTGAAAAACCACTCCTTCCGTGGCGACTCCGGTGGCATGCGGGGAGGTCGCAAGGACGCTACTGTTTTCAAGAACAACGATGATGATGTTGGATATAAATCTAGTGCCCGTAGAAGGGTAGGAAACAACTCTCCAAGGCCCGAATCGCCATCCTCCGTAGCCTCAAATGATGAGTTAAGTCTGGATCAGTTGAAGAAGAAGATAAGAGAAAAGCAGGTCTTGCTGGATGCCATGGACTTCAAAGACGAAAATGCCCAAGATGAAGATGATGCACTTGACCGCCGTGACCGACGAGAAGCAGAGGAGCTTTACAGGCGAATCCGAAGATTGCAGGAGGATATCGATAACCACCCTGATGCTGCTCTCCGTAACGTTGATTCGGGTGCGGAACGACGTGCGCTTCGACGTCAACTGCAAGGTCTGACGGATAAACTGCCGGAAATCGCTTCTCGCGTTCGCCGCACCGAGCGCGGTATTGCTGATGCGAGACTGGAGTTATTCAGACTCAAGGATGCAAAGGCTCATCCAAGCAGTGCGGCAGTTATTGTTGGCACCGGACCAGGGGGTAGTGTTACGGAGTCTGATAGGCTCAAGGCTCGTGCTAAAGCCATGATGCAACAGCGTTCTGCTGCTCTGACTGGGAAAAAGGTTGAGTCAAGCGGTGATGATATGGATGCTCCAAAACGTCTTGAAGAGGAGAACCTGAAGGTCAGGACGGAGAAGGAAAACAATGAGCGGATGGTTCAGGATGTGGAAGATAGTGTTCGTGACTTCTCGCGCGGATTGGAGGACAATCTGAAAGATGGTGCTGAAGATGCAACAAGCTCGCATGAGAAGCGCAGATGGGAGGATGCTCTTGGTGTCGAAGATGAGGTCAGAGACTTTATATTTGATTTACAGAGGTCTAGCAGAGCCACTCGAGTTCGCAGTGAGGACCGAAGTGGTGCTCGTAGCTCGCAGAGGGAAGCTCCAGCTCGCTCCGAGGCTCGTTATGATAGTCCCGCTAGATCAGTACAGTCAGAAACTCCTTCCAGACCTGCTACTTCGTCCGGCGGCTCTTATGCATCTTATAAGACTCCGGAAGAGAGAGCTGCTTTCATCAAACAGCAAGCGGAAGCTCGAATGGCGGAGCGTTTGGCTGCTTTGGGACTCAAGGTTCCCACCAAACCCGGGGAGACAGCACAACAAAAGGCCGAGCGTGAAAGGCAGGAGCGTGCTGACAAGCTTCGACGTGCAGAAGAAGAAGACGCTAAAAGGGAGGCAGAGAGACAGGCAAGGATCAACGAAGAACAGGGAATCCCACCCCCAAGTTCTGCGAACACTGCCGCAAAGAAGCCGCCACCTCCCCCAACCAGAAAGGCGGCGAAGAATGATACTACTGGTGAACATGATGCCTCTAAAAGAGCAGAAGAAGAAAGAGTAGCAAAGGAGCAAGAGGCCCAGCAACTGACTACTAGAGAACTACAGTGAGTAAATCAACGACCCAGGAACTCTCGTGTAGAACTAACCTGTACAGGGATGATGCTCAACGCCAGGAACAGGAGCTCGCTAATGAACGTGAAGCTGCCCAAGCACGACTTCGAGCTCTTGAAGAACAAGTCAAGCAGGGCAAAGTCAAGAAGGAAGAAGAGAAGCGCCGGAAGAAGGCCGCCCAAGCGGAGGCGAAGGAGAAGGAAGCTAGATTAGCAATTCAGCGCGCCGAGATCGAAGCTGCACAAGAGCGTGAGAGGGAATTGCAGCGCCAACTTGAGGCTATTGATGATTCAGACTCTTCGGATGATGAAGAGCCGCAAGACATCACCCCGCAAGCATCAACTCCGACTCAAAGTCAAGAATTATCGGAGAAGGCAGTATCGCCTCCACCCGCATCGTTGCCGCCAATGCCTTCTGAGGTGGGACCGCTCAGCCCTTCAGTATCCTCACCACCTCCATTAGCTTCACCCCCACCCGCGACCGACTTGGAGACGCGCAATCCCTTTCTCAAGAACCTTGGCCAAAGCAGCACAGCCTCTTTGGCGATGCCAGGTGGCTTCCCTGCAACACCTTCAGCCGCCCCAGTATCAACCAACCCATTCCACCGTCTGACTCAGGAATCAGCTAAATCGCCACCACCGCTTACGGCTCAGCCAACAGGCGCACGCCCATCTCGAGTTCGCCCAGAGGAAGACGACTGGTCTGTGGTCGGCTCAGATAAGGAGGATGATTCTTCTGATGACGAGGGTCCTGGTGCTGGAAATGCAAAGATGCTTGCATCTATGCTTTTCGGATCTATGGGTCCACCCAGACCTCTGTCTGCCGCCGATAACAAAGCGGGTCAGAATGCAGCCGCAGCTGTGGCCGAATCTACACCTACACCTGCAACTCCAGAGGCTACAGCAGAAGAAGTCGGCGGTGCACCACCACCAGCACCACCTCCACCTCCACCCCCACCCCCACCAGCCATGGGTGGTCCACCTCTGCCACCACCTATGCCAAGCTCAGGAGCGCCGGGTGCGCCGCCGCCACCACCTCCCCCACCACCTGGCGCTGGACCCCCACCCCCTCCCCCAATGCCTACAACTGCTACTCCAAGATCAGGTGGTCTTGGTGGATTACTGGGTGAAATTCAAGCGGGTAAGAGTTTGAAGAAGGCTGTCACCAAGGACAAGAGTGCCAGCTCTGTTGCTGGTCGAGTCATTGAGTAGACTCCTGAATTTGTGGTTCTAAATTCCGGCTTTGAAGATCAAGGTCAAGAGACTTCAAACATTGGGAGATTAGTAGTTGATACATTAGTAATGACGGGATTTGTTCTGTAACATTTGGCAACAGATGCAAAGTGAGCAGATTGAAATATGAGCCAAGAATTTCTATTCAAGATGCAAGTGATTGGTGATGAAATCATTTTTGTACACTTAAAAACAGATATTTATTTGATGTCTTATTTAGATGTTGTTTTCGGTGGCTGGTCGGGTGTTAATCACAAGACAAGTAATGTTTACACTACAGATCCAGTTTAGAGCTACTTGTCTTCGCAGTTGCTCTCCAAGTAAGGCACCGGTTCAGTAACTTATGGCTTCGCAAATATGAACCTGGAGAAGCACAACGCCACATCTCCTGAGCGGATGGTAGATAGATGCTCTTTAGGCAAGAGAAGTGCCGTGAACTCAATGTAGTTGACGCAATGTGTCCATTCTTAGCGCAGCTCAGACTTTTGGATGGAACAATGTTGAAATTTTTTTCAGGGTCCAGGGTCCAGATTCTTCATTCTTCAGCTCTCTTCTCCACCTTTTGAAACCGGCCCTGCATCCAGCATCGGTACATTTTCAACTGCTTCGCTCTATTCACCAACAATCTTCTGTCTACACCGAGATCAAGCTGCACGAATCCAGTCGTCTCCCCAGCGTTTGTAGCCTCGCTCGATGTTTGACCAGTCCAGATTTCTGTCAACTCTTCCTGCTCGAAAAAATAGACACGTGTACCATCTCCACGAACGTAAAAATTCTCCTCGAGGTAACGGCCTTTCTTGAATCTAACTTGTGCGAGGTCGCCACGGCCGTAGTCACGGAAAAGTATAACACCACCTGGTTTCAAGAGTGTGTGGGCGTTGAGTACGGCTTGTTTCCATTGCAGGGGCGAAAGAGCCGAGAATATAAAGATCATCATGATGACATCTACCGATTCGGGTGCAAGGTCAGCTGGAAGCTCCTCGCTAGCAGCATCCCAGACATCGGCTTGGATGTTCTTGATATCATACGCCTCATTCTCACGGATCACTTCGACAGCCTTCTGAGAGAAATCGCAAGCATGTATTTTGAGAAGTGGATTATGATTGTTTGCAAGTATAGGAAATGCTGTATTGCCAGCGCCGGCACCTACTTCGAGGAGGGTCACAGGACCCGCATCCGCCTGTGTAATGTTTGCCAAGACAGGAAACTCTTGCTGCAGCCACTTGCGATCTTTGAAGAAATTTGCAGTATTATTCTTGTAAAACTGGTTCCACCATTTTGCAGGGTCGGAATTGAATCTATCTTTGAGGTAGGTTAGCAAGATGCTCCCAAAAAGTAAACAATTTGATAAAAACGCTTGATTTGCAATTCAGATAGGAGCGAAAGACAATGGTACGTTTATTTCGTTCATGTGGTCCGAAGACCGTCAGATGAACTATGCATTTTGGTAAATCATCAGGATGCAAGGGAAGGTTGAAAAGAAAATGATGGAGAACGTACTCTTGTCAAAATCAGAGACTGGAGCTTCTCGCTGCTTAGCATACTGAAGCTCCGCATACTCCTTGTATGTATCATCAGTCTCAACATGATCCCAAGCATTGAACTCGAAGACGTTGTCTTCTTGTTGCAAATAACGAGAACCAAATTGAAAGGGATCGCTCCGTTTTAAATTGTTCTCTGGGTCATGAGAGCGATGGGGTTCTACCTCTGCCTTCTTCACAGCTGAAGCAGTTGCGTCTTCCTGCATAGACGGCGAAATGTCCCCCGCAATTCTCTGCTCAGCTGTGTTGGGGATTAGGGCATCGACCATTCTGAGTTAGTATGTGAATCAAGTGAGCAACTCGGTCAGGAGTAAGCTGAAAAGAGTTGAGATGAGAAGAGAGAAGGGAGGAGATCTGGAACATAATATAGATTTGCTAAGTGGGAAATCACTGCAAGCGAGAAAAGGAAAAGGAAAAGGAAAAGGAAAAAAGAGTCGGAAAAAGATGCATAAGTGCTGAGGTAGCGAGCGTTATGTTGGAGGGGTGCGTGCAGTCGATTTAGGGCACGTGATACGGCGCTCGTTCCGCGCACGAGTTTTTTTTGGTATGGCACGTGGAGTACATACTACTTAGTAGAGTAGAAGAGCCGAGAGAGAGAGCACCTGTCTTACTTAGTATATATTCTATGTGATAGTAAAGAGATGACGGATATTTACTCTGTGAACACCTATCAATACTCTCACTCGGTCGCTCACTCACTCGATTAAGCAAACACGTAATACCTCACTTATTCGTGGCCACCAGCCAATCTACCTGAGATCTTAGGTGCTTCTTCTACTTAATTGATAATGGGAAAAAATAATATAGCAGTTGTAATATTCTAAACATACTCTAAGGTGATGATGACCTCACGACTATCAATACCAATACCGAAATATAAATACACAAACCCTTTCTCTGGCCCAATCTACTAACACAATGAGCGCCAGATACCCTTAGACTTGGAGCATTTCCTCACTTCTCGCTGTTTCAGTTCACGTCCAGTTCTTGACGATATCCTCGGCAGCGATCGCCAACTCAATTGACTCTCGATAATCTCAGAATGGCTACAAAGATTGCACTGCGCACGCTACGTCCAGCGTCAGCTTCACTTGCCCGACCATGCACTCGATCGTTCATCACTTTTCCCGGCACCGAAGCACAGAGCCTCAGCGCCACTCGAGTTCTACCTTACAAGTCAACAGATCTCTATAAGATCATATCCGATGTTGACAGCTACTCCTTCTTCTTACCATACTGCCAACAATCAAAAGTTAGCAAGTGGTCCGCACCGGACAAGAACGGCAACAGTTGGCCTTCCGAGGCTGATCTGAAAGTCGGGTGGGGAGGGTACGAAGAGACATACACGAGCAAGCTGTTGTGCGTACCTGGCAGTGTTGTGGAAGCATTGGGAGGAGAAGCAAGAACGACAATTCCTCGAGGAGATGTTGAGCATCATGGCGTAACTTATGACTCACCTGCCAAGTCCAACACAATCTTCAGGAGTCTTTTGACGCGTTGGGAGGTTAAGCCATTCCATTACAAGCCACCAAGCGGACAGCCTCAAACGGATAAGGCTGTACGCCCGCCAATAGACCAGACTGAGGTCAACCTCAACATTGAGTTCCAGTTCGCTAATCCCATATATGCAGCTTTGAGCAGGGCCGTTGCACCAAAGGTCGCGGGCATCATGATTGAAGCCTTCGAGACACGCGCGAAACAACTGCTTGACGGTTCTGTCGATGCAATTGGTGAAGAAGGCACCCACGGAAGCGATCTCATGGACAATAAGAAGGCCAGCCTCTAATTCTCTGTTCGTGTAACATGTTCATAAATCACTCCTGGTCTACCAAATCCTATATGTATCTCCATGGTGACGCGTGAGCATTCATTCACCATGATTCCAATAGAGAACAAAACATAGCACAACAATTTCAATAAGTAGTCTATGGTCATCTGAGATACATTCCGTAGTCATCCGCTTCACCAAAATGCCCTAACCAAACATCGTATCTAAGTGGCCACCCCAGGAATCTAAACGTATATGCTCCACGCGTACGCGGCGGGTAGCAGAGGTATCAAGAAGCAAATCAAATAGTGCCCCTCCCGCGGCATCCAACCAAGAAAAACCTAAACTCAAGGAGCTTCCATCTCAATCATGTGAACATCGTAAGAGGGAAACGCAACACGCTACAAAACTTGAACACAAAAAGTTGGAAAGCAAAACACAAACAGAAAAACAAGAACAAAGAGGCGTCAACCAAAGCTACATCCTCCCTTTTTTTTCGACATGACAAAACCCAATTCAACTCTCGGGCATATATACCATGCCCCTCTGATTACATATGTGGCTAACCAAAACTGATGAGTGATTAAAAACTGACTGAAAGAGGAGATGCGGAATATAAGATAACCCAAGAGATTTTGATATCAAACACAGGCTAGGAAATTTGTGGTTGACCTCTTTTCCCGATTTTTTTTTTACCCTTTCACTTACCCAATCAAGGCTGTTACCTCACGGCATTTATTACTTCTTGTTGTGCAGGTCTGGTATAATCAAGCTCACATGACACAGCAACCGTCATCGGCTTTTTTTGGACCTGGAGAGTGTCAGACCCCTCAGGATAGACTTATGGGCACTCTTCTTTTTACCTTTTCCCGTCGGCTTGGGTTTCCCTGCCATCCATGCCATGGTCGCAGTGGACCTCTTCTTTGAACCTTTGTCGGGAATTACTTCAATATCTGGATTCCTCACTCCCCCTGGGTGTACCCTAGGCTCTGGAGGAGGTGGCGGTACTCGATCTCTGACAGGAGCCCCTGCTTGCGGTCGGCGGCCGCCTCTCATAGCGGCGGCCCTCATAGCAGCAACACGACGAGGATCGAGTTCTGGAGGTATTGGTGGATTCTCTTGTCGTTTGTGTTCAGCAATTGGCCACATGCGCATGATTATAGACAAATCTGGCTCTATCATGGTCTCCCAAATCTGTGGAAGGATAATTTGGTCATTGGGAGCCAACAGATCGTATTGACGCTGTGCCACAAGAGGCCCAAGAACATCAACATGATCAAAGGCCTGCCTAATGAGCGATTCCATTCCTTCCCATGTGGAGCATAACTCAAAAGGAAAACTGAATTTTCGGTTCAATGCGTCTTTGAAGTGGATCGGCTTCTTCTTGTCCGTCTTTCCGGCGCGGAGCTCATCCAAAGCTTTCTGATCCGCATCGATCTTCGCTTGCATTTCCACCAATTTCTGTGCATCGGCCGCGGCTTTGGCTTTCGCAGCAGCCTCCACGGCGGCGGCAGCATCAGCTTCGGCCTTGGCTTTGATGGCAGCTTCAGCCTTTTCCCTGGCTTCAACCTCAGCTTTGGCTCTGAAAGCAGCCATCTCTTCAGCGGCTTTCTTATCGGCTTCAGCCTTGGCTTCTTCTGCTGCCTTTCTCGCCTTTAGCTCTGCTTCGGCCTTCTCCTTGGCATCAGCTTCAACTTTGACCTTGAAACTAGCCAACTCAGCAGCGGCTTTCGCATCAGCTTCGGCTTTGGCGGCCTCGGCCATGGCTTTGGCTTTGACTTCGGCCTCGGCCTTCTCACGCGCATCCGCCTCAGCCTGGGCTTTAAACTTGGCGAGTTCCTCAGCCGCCTTCTTGTCCGCCTCGGCTTTAGCTTCCGCATCCGCCGCCGCCTTTTTCCGAGCTGCTTCCTGATCCTCAATGTCCTTCTGTGCCTTCGCCTTTTCTGCTTTGTGGGCCTCAAGCTGGTCGTTGAGCTCCTTGATCTGCTTGTCCTTTTCAGGGTCGGCAGATTTTGGCGGCGGAGTCATGGAAGGGTTGACTGGATTCATATACTGCGTGTGGAAATTGGGCGGCAAATTGTACGGTCCCATGCCTTGAGACCCCATTGGTAGGGCTGGCATACCATATCCATGGCTACCCTGCGCGAAGGCATATGGACTCGCTTGGTTGAAGTGAGTCATTTCTTGGCTTGGATAGGCTGGCATGCTGCCCGGATGGGGATAGCCCTGGGGTGGGAGAAAACCCGGAGGTCCTGGGGGAGAAGTTGGACCATGTGTCTGAAACGGATTCTGTTGATAAGGGGAATACGGTTGCTGGGCCCCGTAGGCGGGAATCATTTGACCACTCGGGGCACCATATTGATTAGGTACGTAGCCGGACATATAACTTGCCGTTCCACCAGGACCGGATCCTCTGCCGCCTCCGTAAGCTTGTCCAGCAGCAGTAGGTAGGGGATAGCCTCGGTCAGCGGGTGGGAATTCTTCGCAAGTGTCTACGGACGATGGGGGGCCCGGGGAGCCTTGCCGGGGGACGCTTGGAGCCGATGGAGGACGAGTTGGAGGACGGCTGTGCTCTCTCGATTGACGCCTCCGGGTTGACGGGGCCGAGGAATGATTTCGCGCACTTCGCGTACGAATCGGTATACCAGATGCAGGGTCGGAGGAACCAATTTCGCTGTCTTCGATGCCGTCCGAGGAAGATCCTAAGCGATCAGATTCTGGAGTAGCAAGTGTGGAGTGGATGTAAATACCAATTTCCGAGCTGGTATCGTTTGTAGAGTCTTCGTAATGAGAGTTTTGAGTGGGTGACTGTGGGTTCTGATGAAAAACAATAGTCGTTGTATGTCCAGGTGGGCTGTGGAGTTTGATGTCAGTGACATGGCATTACATTACATTATGGTTAGAAGAAATGACATGTTATGAGGGTGAGGAGGGGGAGTGGGGGAGGGGGAGGGAGATTATGGGCGATGGAATGTGGTGCTTACGCCATATGAGTGTTGTTAGACAAGGAATTACCTCAGCCACGACTTCTACCAGAGAAAGTCGGGTTGAGATAGCCTTGAGGGTGACGGGTGTGTGATTTTTTCCTTCTGTTCTCTTTGGGGGTCAAGGGAGGAGGGGGGAGGGGCAGCGTGGCCGGGTGTAAATGGTCACACGAAGAAAATGGTCTCAAAAGTGACAATGACAAGATTGGCACAGTCTTATGACCTTGAAAGAGATACAGAGGGTCTTTGGATGGGGGATTTTTCCCTTCTGGCTTTTTTTCTTCTCGTTTGGCGAATATGAGGTATGAGATGCTTTTGGGGGGGGGAGAATAATGTAAAGTGAGGGTTGAGGATTTGATGATTTGATGGGCGTAGGGCGGTGTTTGCGATGGATTTGAGTTGAGTTGAGTTGAGTTGAGTTGAGTCGAGTTGAGTGAATAGAGTAGAGTAGAGTAGAGTAGAGTAGAGTAGAGTGGAGTGGAGTGGAGTAGAGTGGAGTGGGAAGAAAGTTGTTTGGGGAATGTGGATGACTAGGTAGGTATGGTTCGTCGCGCGGGGTGACACTGGCATTAGAGAGAGCAAGCGACTTTCTCTTGGTTTTTCTCGTTTCCCTCGCTTTTCCCTTCTCGCTCTCTCTGTCTTTTTGTTGTGTAGGTACTTATGTATATACGTCGTTATCGGGTTGCAGTGCAGTACCGTACCGTACCTGGGCTGAGTGCGACATGGGGTTAGCAAATATGCAAGAGGGGAAGAACAGACAAGGTAAAGTAGAGCGAGTTAGATGAGCAAGAATGGAAAAAGTGGAAAATGGAAAATGAAAATTAAAAACAGGAAGTGGAATGAAGAAGAAGAAAAGAAGGGGATATATACAAATAGGCATAAATGACTTGAAGAGAACGAAACAAAACAAAACAAAACAAAACAAACGGGCAGGAGAAATAGATTTTGTGGGGAAAATGATATTTGTAAAGAAATGGAAGTTGACTTTAAGAGAGGAAGAGAAAAGACAAGAAAAGACAAGAAAAGAAAAGAAAAGAAAAGAAAAGAAAAGACAGAGGCTGGAGTAAGGTGGGTGGGTTGGGTAGTAAGTAGGTAGTAAGCATGAATGTAGAGAAGCATCATGGACGAGTGATAGCGTTTTCTGTTTGTACCTGGACCCTAGTAGAGTGTGTGTTGTGCGTAAGATAAGATGAGATGAGATGGGATGCACATAGCCATCTCTGTTGATAGAAGAAAAGAAAAATACAACAAAATAAACAATGTAAACAATATAAACAATATAAACATAAATATATAAAATTGGAGGCAAGAGTCAAGAGTCAAGAACAGAGATCCAAAAAGATAAGACAGACAGAATGAAGCCACTGCCTGAGTCCTGGAATGGTTAAGTTGGTACCTGGGTAAGTACTAGGTACATAGGTAAGTAGCAACCATAACATAGCACGGACAACAAGAGCGACGGCACATGATTAGGTATGACCATGATCACAACCATGACACTAACAGGAGCACCGGTAACACTCAATACTGCCAATACTGCCAATTGCTGTCACTATCATTGTTGTTGTCATCGTCATCGTTATAATCATCATCGTTATCATCGTTGTCACCCGAATCCAAAGTCCGAGTGTTGGAATGCTGGGTGCAAATTGTTTTGTTTTGTTGTGTTGTGTTGTGTTGTTAAGGTATGACTGTCAGACGTCTCGTCGGCTTGACCCTAGGTAGGTATGGGGAAATGGGCCTCCTAGCGCGCTCCAAGTACAAGTACATACTTGTACCGAGGGGGGCTGGGCTGGGCTGGGCTGGGTGCACACTGGTGCGCTGGTGCGCTGGTGCGTGCGACAAACGGTGCTGAGGTCGGGCGAGAGCTTGCGCCGCTTGCTGCCCAAGTACATACCTTAGTAGTAGTACAGGTACATATCAAAGCGGGGCGGCCACACCCGCTCCAAACCCAAACCCAAACCCAAACCCAAACCAAAACCAAAAGACACTCGTTGTGCCATCATGAGGCGAAGGTCCAGAATCAAAAGGGACAAGACGTGACATTCGATCCATCAACGTCCCCCAACCAGCCCACGAACCTAGGTATCGAGATCCAGGGATCCTGGAAATCAGGCATTCCACAATTCTCGCACGCGATACGGCACCACTGCTACTGGTGCGTACCGGAAATCTCATCTCGTGGCCCATAAGCGGGAGACTTCTTGCGTCCAACATCCAGAGGCAAAAGAACAGGAAAGGGGAGGGGGGCAAGGAAAGTGTAGATGATGGTGAGCAGAAGATATCACGACGATGAAGCGCAAAGTCTCCACCTACTACCACTACCACTACCTCTACCACCACCGTCACCAATTCATTCATTCATTTTGCCTCTTTCATATGTTTGATTCGCCTTCCAACGGGAATAAGAATGTCATGCTTTCTTGGGTAGTCGTTAAGAAATTGGATTGGAATTTTGTAATCTCTTACCTTTGTATTGTAACGCTCAAGTTGGCTTTCTGGTTGGAACCAGGAAAGCGCTCTGGTCTGGTCTGGTGCGATCCGGTCCGGTCCAGTGATGAAAAAGAATAGAGAAATCCGACTTGGAAAAGGGAAGGATATCGCTTCTGTAGCACCACTCTTTTCTTCCTCTTCGACCAGACTCTTCGAGGTAGGGTGAGGTAAGGTGAAATCAGGTGAAATCGGGTGAAGTAAGGTGAAGCAAGGTAGGTAGGTAGGTAGGTAGGTAAATAGGTAGGTAGGGTAGAGTATAATGGATGAACTCTGTACACGGTAGATAGCTTTCGTGTCCTTCTGGACTACCTATTTCTGAGCCGGAATGCGCATGGACTGGGTATCTCAAGGAGAATGGAGTGTAGGAAACAGGTGTCCGATATCCGGATCCTCTGGAGGTGGTGTTTTGTGGTCAACGGAAGCAGTGTGGCGATGGGTGACCCGCATTATTGTCTGGAGCTCTCAATGCCGAAGGATGGTGGTACAGCAGCGACTTTTGTCGTTGGATGCTTGAGCCACGTTTGTCAAAGCCTTTGCGTATGCAATCAGAAGGGCAATACGACGTGGACTCGTTGAGTTGTTGAGTTGTTGACTTGTTCTACTGTCGACTTGCTTGCTTTCGACTTGCTGGGACATCATGCTCTCATTATATGTTGCGAAATGAGTGTCTTGCTATCAGCCAGCAACTTCCCCCCTCCTTCGTGCGTTGTCTGCTTCTGCTCTGACTACTTAAAATGTTAGATACGATGCAGCCACGTTGGCGACTTTGGGGCTGTAACAGATGGGCATAGCAGCATGACGGGCTGCTGTTCGATCCAACACGCCGTATGCAACAATGGGGTTGCTGCCCAAAATGCCCCTTCGTTGATTGCCTGAACAACCCACCTAGGTACGCAGTAAGGAGGAGAGCAAGGTAAGGTAAGGATAAAGGTAAAGGTAAAGAAGGATCCGAGTACCGGTATTTCGCTGTCGCTTCTTGCTTTTTCCCAGATTATAAAAAGTCAAATGCAGTTGCACATATCCTCCAACCTTATTTGACACACCGGCCTTTTCCAGTCAGATCATCTTCGAGGAGGAATTGGACCTCAAGTTGGGCATTACTGCGCAATTGAGTGCAATTAAGTGACAGTTCTATGAGATTGAGCCCAACTGAACCTTGCATGTACCTCAGGTCGAGCTGTAACATCTATCGGTCTGTAAAGCCCCTCTTGCCCAATCAAAAGCCACTCGACAGCGAGCCTGATCTTTTTGCCCAGAACCTTCTCTGAGTGCTACTTATCAGTATAAGTTAATCACCTAAATGCCTTGCCTTCCGAATCATGAGGCATAGAAGGTACCTAAGCGGTAAGGTTTAAATGTGGTTTGACGCCGGCGGCTTCAATGGGCATCAGAAGACGAGCTGCTTTGCACAACTTCTAATTTCTGTGAAAGCTTGTACGTCATGAATGGGGTATTTCTATTAGAAAATCGATCTGGGGTGACAGTTATTCCATGTAAACTAATTTGATTTTCGGGCACGCCTTTCACACTTCCCTAATTAACGCCGATGCCCTTCGATATATACATACATGCTCCAGCCACTCGTTTTCATGTAACAGGAAGATCGTGCAATCTTCTGGCCATAACCCATCGCTTCCACAAGGTGCGGGTCATGCTGCACTTGGAGAGATAAGACGCCATCCGAGATGTGACAGCTCTTGCGCACAGCAAAGTACAACCAACATGTCAACAATAATAATAAAAAGTCTACCCTCAATGGGTTATTGGAAGAGTCTCTCGATCAAGAAGTTCGCGGGCGGCAATAACCTCAGCTTTATCGTAACCTCTCCAACCACTTTCGCCACTCGCACTGCGTCGGACAATTTCTGAAAGCTTGGCAGTTGCATGTTCGCTCAATCGTTGAATGTCCACTACAGCAGGTATAGGAAGACCGTCTGTTGTAGTCGACATCTTTGTAGCTTGTGTGGACATCGCCAGCAGTCGAACTGTCGTCTTTGAAACTCGGTCAATAACTCACTAGTATGAAGAAATGGTTAACTTACGAGTTTAAGACCATAGTAGCCACGAAGATAATCATCACACAACTCGATACTTCGACAGTACCGTCTCAGAGCTTCAGTCAAAAGACGCTCCGAAGTTACATCATTTGCGCCGACACTTGTAGAGGCGACATACAAAACCTCCCCAAGTCTCGCATGAATCTACCGCGCTTGGGTCAGTACATGTGTTTATATACAAAGTACGCCACAGTCGTAGCAACTTACATTCCATGCATTTGGAGTAATAAGCAAGACTTCCTCTAACGCGAAGATGCCTTGCTGATATAGTCCCTGCGAAACATACATGTCCCCTAATTCTGCCCATGCTTCCGCGTCTGTTGGTGAAGCTTCGACCAAAGCATTGAGAGCCACGATTGCTTCCAATATTCTGCCAATTGAGCGAAGAAGCGCTATCCGCCGTTTTGATACAGGCTGTGACACATTAGAATTTTATGTAAAACGGAGGCATGTTTTCACTAGCCATATTGCTTGGACTTTCGGCCAGTATCCTTTCGTAGTTGGATAAAAAGCTCTGTAAGGCCTTCTCATCTTCTGCTGTAGCCTCTTCAAAGAGACCTTTCAAAGCCATTAGACGCTCATTCTCTGCGCCAAACCGAGCCGTAAGTCTCTCCAGACATATACTCGCAGACCTTTCATCTCCGGTTCGTAGGCAAGAGAGCATGAGATGCTCATAAGTTGTCCATAGTTCTGCGGATTCTGCTTCTTTGAACAAAGAGCTGACTGAGTATTGCGATATGGCACTAGGTTTGTTCTGCAAGAATGTAGGCGCTTGCTGTGAGAGTTGTAATGCTACAGCTGGAGATAGATGCGCTGGAGGGTGGAGTAGTGAGGAGGACATGTCGACCGCGTGTTTAAAGTTGACCTGGGACTGGAATTGATGGCTTGACTACACGAAGCGAAGAAAACCGGATCGAACCTTTCCGTCGTAATTGAAGAGGCCTCCAGGTTCCGAAGCAGAGTGAGGGTGAACAGCGGGTATGTTGTACGAGGTCAAACTTGCTTGGTGCATCTGGAAGGCAACTTTGGCTGGAGCTATTACCTACCTAACTGCGTACCTTCCCCAATATTTGCCTAATATTAGAGGCCAACATTGATGATGATGCAGCAGGTATGCTAGCGGGGACCTCAGGGTACCTTAGGTAGAGTAGCTCCTAGTAAGGGAAATCGTACCCACAGTAAGTATCTCATGCTACCAATTTGAAGCACACAACTGTACGACATATTCGATGTCCCTCTCTTGATCATGTTCGCCATTATCCTTTCAGCGAACTGCGACTGATTTTGACACAATCCTTCCCACTTTTCCGTGCATCAGAGCGCAGGCAGCTCTTGCCCTCAACCCTTCCACAGAATGTATGTAAATTGTCGCAAACAACAAATCCGGATAGCTTAGCTGTACTGATCTGTTGAAGGTTTGAGAAATCACTGTACGACCTCATCCGAGGTCTGAGAAACCACAAGGGCAACGAAAAGGAATATATACAGAACAGTCTGAAAGAATGCCGTGCAGAAATCCGCGGCGCCGATATGGGTATACAAATCTTCAGATACTCGCTCATTATTATACTAACAGAATTCTGCAACAGACGTGAAGGCTACAGCACTTTTGAAGCTCGTATATCTGGAAATGTTTGGACATGACATGTCTTGGGCGTCTTTTCATGTTCTCGAAGTCATGTCGTCGCCGAAGTATCTACAGAAGCGCGTGGGATATCTGGGTGCAGTCCAAAGTTTCCGCCCCGACACAGAAGTTCTGATGCTGGCAACAAATCTGCTGAAAAAGGTCTGCGAGTTCTCTAATCATAGGTTGGACATAGTGTGTTGATCTCATATCTAGGATCTTTCGTCTACTTCTCAATCAACGATGGCTCTGCCAATAAACGCGTTGCCTCATGTCATTACGTCCTCGTTGGCTCTGTCCGTACTTTCAGACCTCCTGCCGCGACTTACACACTCGAACCCAACTATTAGAAAAAAGGCAATAGTAACGCTGTACCGGTTGGCACTTGTCTATCCTGAGACCCTACGCTCAGCATGGCCAAAAATAAAGGAGCGGCTTATGGATGAGAATGAGGATTCAAGTATTACTGCAGCCATCGTCAACGTTGTGTGCGAATTGGGTTGGAGGAGACCTCAAGACTTTCTCCCTCTTGCTCCACGACTTTTTGAGCTATTGGTTGATAGTGGTAATAATTGGATGGCGATAAAGCTGATTAAACTGGTGTGTAACCCACAAAGCTCATACTATTTCTCAATTTACTAACATCCTATATCTAGTTCGCAACTCTGACGCCTTTGGAGCCACGATTGGTCAAAAAACTCCTTCCTCCGTTAACGACAATCATTCGAACAACACCCGCAATGTCCCTTTTGTACGAATGCATCAACGGCATTATTCAGGGCGGGATTCTTGATAGTGCTGATGAGTCGGCTGGTGGGCAAGAGATAGCTGTATTGTGTGTGAGCAAGCTTCGTGGCATGATAATGGTTGAAGGTGATCCGAATCGTAAGTGATTGTAGTCCCCTGACCACATATTACAATCACGGTCACTAATGCGACATAGTAAAATACGTGGCATTACTTGCATTCAACAAGATAGTTTTGACCCATCCATATCTGGTTGCTCAGCAGGAAGATGTGATCATGGAGTGTATAGACAGCGCAGACATGTCAATACGATTACGAGCCCTTGATCTTGTTGTCGGCATGGTGAGCAGTGACAATCTGATGTCTATTGTTGGCAGGTTGATGCGCCAGCTACGAAACTCTACACCGGCCATAATGGTTTCAGGAAATGTGGCTGTTGGATTCGAATCGGTCTCGAATTCAGATGATGAAAGTCCTGAAATAGAAATCAAGCTGGACAAGGCGTCCGAGAAAGAACCTCCTTTGACTGAGGAATACAGGATCGATGTTATCGGGCGAGTCCTAGACATGTGCTCCTCCAACAACTACAGCTACCTGATTGATTTTGACTGGTACATCGACATTCTTGTTCAGCTCATCCATAGCGCCCCGATCGCGGTGAACAGTGATGGTAGAGGGAGTTCTAGTGGAATTTTGGATGTTTCGGAGCGGATAGGTGATGAGCTGCGCAACGTTGCAGTCAAGGTCAAGGCCATTAGGCCAACTGCAACCAAAGCAGCAGAAGAAATTATTGTTGCTGGTGAGGGTCAGCTGGGGCTTCAGTCGAACGTTAGTAAAGGTGCATTACGATCAGCAGCTTGGATTGTTGGTGAATATGTATCGCACCTTTCTTCCCCCGATGATGTCTTGACAGCGTTGTTACACATCAGCAAGACATCGACAAATTCCGAATGGCTTGCTGTGTATTTACAGGCACTCACGAAGGTCTTTTCTTTGATGTCTGGTGATGATCAGAGACCATGGACACCGGAGAGAAAGACAATGATCTCCTTGATGATGGCCCGGATCATTCACGTATTGGAGCCTATGTCTGCACATCCGGATCTTGAGGTACAGGAAAGATCCGTAGAGTTCCTAGAACTCCTCAAATTAGCAGCAGAGGCCACCTCTGGGCAAGATGTATCAAATGATAGTGAAGACCAGGACGCACCTCTGCTGCTGACACAGGCGATTCCGTCGCTGTTTGCTGGTCAGGAGCTGAACTCAGTTGCTAGTGGAGCACAGAAAAATGTTCCAATACCATCAAATCTCGACCTTGAACAGCCAATAAACGCCAGTCTTGCTGAGCTTTTGTACGCTGCAGATTCAATCGTCATGGACGATATTGACAGAGATGAGTTTGAAGCTTTCTATCATCAGCAGCCACAAGCCCCTATATCTACAGAGCCAGCTATAAATCGTCTTCCTGAAAAACGTGATAACTCACCAGCATCTTATCAGCAAAATAACGATGAAACCTATCTCGATCCTGACATTATTGCCCGCAGAAAGGCCGAGCGACGAGAGAGAAACAAAGATGATCCTTTCTACATTGCCACTGCAGAAAACAGCTCAGGCACCTCGACTCCATTACACAATATCCTTAAAAGTAACAACGGACAAGATCTTGATATTGATGCCATTCCGATCATGCAACTTGACTTGGAAAAGGTCGGCACCGCATCAGAGCAAATGCATACAACGAAAGCACGAAAGCCGAGAAAGATTCGTCAAAAGATCCAGATTGCCCTTGACGAAACAATTGATGGGCCATCTGTGACCTCTACCAAGGAACAAGAAGGCGATAAAACAGGAAGACAGCCTGGTAAGGGCAAGCAGTCACTACTGCAAGTCGACTCGAGCCATATTGGCGCTTTTTCTCTCGAGGTAAGTGACGACAACGGCGGAGATCCATCGTGGGATTATGAGCCTCGAGAGAAGGAAGAAGCCGATATGGCCAAGGCAATGAAAGAAGTCGAGCGATTGCGCTTGGAAATGCAACGTGCAAATGAGCGCATACAGACAGCTCAAGGAGTTCCCCCAGAAGGCACCATTGTGAAGAAAAAGGCAAAGAAAAAGACTAAGACTTCAGATAGCGAGGCTGTAGTCAAGTCCAAGAAGAAAAAGAAGGCTGCAATTATGGAAGGAGAGCAAGCTGGCAAGTCAGCCAAAAAGAAGAGGTCAAAGTCAAGTCTGGGTAAGGAGGACGAGGTCAATGTTGCTATTGCGATCGAGGCGACAGATTAATATCAAACACGTAGCTTTTTTGGTGATTTTTTGGTTTGCTTTTTTTTCGGCGCAACTACATGGTATATTATCCACGATATGCATGGGTAGAGGTTTTGAGCATCAGGAGGAATGATTCATAACAGAATATTATATACCTACTTAGGTAGGAATTGGCAGACGTTTATCTTCCATATTTTGCCCAGAATGTCGCTGTTGATGTATAAAATTGAGGTAGTTATCTAGTAAATTTGCTACAACTTCGTATGTTATATGAACCGTCTGCTCATACAAAACTCGCACATAAAAATTCACTCAAGCGCGAAGTCCCACGATTTCAGTCTGCCAGGCTTGGTACTCATGTACAACTGAGTTTTCCCTTCGTGATAAACGATACCGAATAAGGACCTACCAAAGTGGTTAGGGTCCTAAGTACTTAGTTTCTACGGAGTACTAATAGTACTACTTGTACATACATAGTTACAAAAATTGCAGCCGCCGACGGAATCAAGCCGCTAAGAGTCGAGTGTCAGTCGCTAAATCTATTGTGCATGTGAAAGAATTCAAGGAATCCTTCAAAGATTGATCACAACTCATAGAAACTTCCTGTTTGCACGAAACCTATTTCATAATTTTCTATCATAGTGAAAATGGGTAAACAAGTATTTATCGTTCTGGCCAGCTATTAGGCTAATAACTGCGTCTTAGGTTCCACGAAAGAGAAGAAGCTTGGCGATGTCAAGTCATCCAAATCTGGAAAGAAAGACAAGATCAAGCGCGAAAACACGGCTGTAACAGAGAGCTCTGAGGGGGCCGAGATTGTTATGATAGATAAATCGTCGAAGAAATCGAAAAAGCGAAAGGCGTCAGAAGGCGATGCGATAGGATATCTCACTAGGGACAAGGAAGCAAAAAAGTCGAAAATGTCCAAGCAAGAAATTAACAAGGGTTCTGGATCAGACATAGAGGGAGATGACAGGAGAAAGAAATCGAAGAAGTCGGAAAGATTGCAAAAATCTGCACAAGATCCTGCAGGTAATGATAAGGAGGCCGATCGAATGGAGAGGAAACGTCTGAGAAAGGAACGCAAGGCCCAAAAAACTGCCTTGAAGGCTGCCGCCAAACACGATGGTGATGCATCTGGCACCGAGGAACACAAAAAACACAAGGCCAAACATGCAGGGGAAGTCTCAATTAAAAGTACAGCTTCTTCAGCATCTACCTCTCAGAAAATCAAGACCGACAAGAAATCAAAAGGCAGCAAAGATGACAAAACCGAAGAATTCGGAAACGCAAGTTCAACGAAGGTCCCTACATCTGAATCTGCAGAGCGGCATGGGGCTGAACAATGGAATCCGGAAGCTCTGGGTGGAGACGACGCGCGGCGGAATAAGTTCTTGAGACTTCTAGGTGCTGGTAAAGGGAGTGTGGCTAAGAGCAGTCCCAAGAGTGCCGAAACGACGAGAAAAGAGGACATCTCGCGAAGGGAGAACGAGCTGGCCAGGCAATTTGAGGCTGGTATTCGCATGAAGCACGGAGGTCAAGGAAAGAGGATGGGGCTAGGTGCTTGAAGCCAACTCCCCTTAAAATGATTCAAAGATTATATCTGAAATGTTTCCCGGCTTCCTTCTCCTTTCTGGACGGATACTCTCTTTATCTTACGTGCTATCATAGCGCCAAGACGTAGGCTGATACTACATCATAGCCGTATCTTCTCAGTAATGATATGAAACCCATATGTACATCCTTTGGTCTCGGCTTCGCGACCCAGTGAACCCTCAAATTGCGCCATCCGATGCTCAAAAAATAGCCAATTTTATAAGTCGCTCAGAAGAAGAAACGCGACAACAGCTCGAAGACCAGACCACCAAAAACGACGAATGCTAGGACAGCTGAAGACCATGTCAGAAAACAAATCGTACGATAGATTTGGATCATGCTTACCCAACCATATTGGGGAGATTGGTGACTTCGTGGGCTTCTCCTTTGGCTTGATAGCACTGCCTGGCTTTCCTCTTGAGGCATCTTGAGCTTTAGCAAATCTCTGGTTTCTGAGACGTTGTTCGGGGGTTTGAGCCTGTGAGCAGTATGAGAACATGTTTTCTCATTTGATAAAGGTCCGATTGGCATTACCATTGTGAAATGTTTCTTTGTGGTTTTCGTCTTAGCTGGGCGCGTGTGTGATGATTGAAGTCCTCAAATGGAGAGTATACGATTCTGTTTGTTTGAAGCAGAGGTGGTGTTTTGTAATTGAATGAGGTACCTAGGCAAGGTAGGTAGGTTACGTAGGTAGGTAGGTAGATATCTTGAGGTGAAGCAAGACAAGACGAGACGAACATCGGGAAATGTGTCTTCATTCCCCCAAGGACAGCTCGCAACCCGAGAGCCTTGCACGCGACAAGGCTGCCAAGACTCAACTTCCAAATAGATCTTGGCCAAATCATAAGTAGGTACCTAGGCACCTAGGTGATTACTCCGGACCTACCCTGCCGCCGGTGCCGATCCGGCAATGGAAGGTAGAAAGGGTCGGGCGAGTACTAGCTACCCGAAGGACCCATTCTGATCATCGTACTCAACTTGGGTAGTACTGATTGATACTTTGGCCATAGGCACCACCATGCTCTGTCTACTCAAGCTATTCTGATCAATTGCATTGCGACTCATACTCAAAACTTCACTCAACCACATATATCAACAGAGCGTTGGTACAAAAGGCTACAAACTTCACGCCTTCTAACACCTCAGTTCATTCCTCGTCATGCAGTCAATCCTTGCTTCCAAGAATCTTCGAAAAGCAACAATGTCAATAACCGCCGAATCGAAGATGACGACAACTACTAAGTTCACTCAGTTCCACTCGACACAAGCACCAGCGGCTGCAAAGGAGCTGTCGCCACACGTGAGAAATGCTGAACACGGCATTCAACTACCTTGAGTACATAGTACTGATAGCTATAGATTGGGTTTTATAAAACATTCGGCCGACCCATCGGAAAGGTCCTTCTTATGGCAACCTTCACATACCAATTGACATATTGGGCATGGGTCAAGCTTGAGAAGGACGAGATCAGACACGAGAGAGAGGGTACGATCACTTAAGCTGCTTCATTGGTGAATGAGCTGATAGGGAATTGCAGCTGAGATATTGAAATTGGAAGGCAAGCTACAAGAGGTTGTGAGCACTGCTTCCAAGAAGACTTAAGAAAGCTTCTTTTCAAAACGCCTTATACAGCTATCAATTCGATCCAAGTATAATAGAGTTGAGCCTGTTCACGTGCGAGCTTGCGACCCAAATCGTTTGAAATTCGACTGCGTATATGCGACTACGACTCTATTTACTGTATAGAATCTAGGCACGCTGTCTACAACTCAGGGATACTCGACCTGGGTTAATCTATGTTGCTAACAAGATACACAGTGTTGTCCTTGTTTAAGATGGGATCTAGGAGAGATGCTACTGTCGAATATTTGATGTAATTATCTAGTTTATATTCTGAATAAAACACTTTTCGCGGTAAATTATATAGTATTAAGGTATATTATAATTAAGTCTAACTAATGGCTCTTAGGATCCTCCTATGTATATTTAATAAGGGAGCTATTAAATTGCTCCAACATGTTGTTATATTGCTCTAGCAGTCTATAATATTGAAATAGAGAGTATAAGTTGCTTGGTTGATTCTATAGAAGGGATATTCTACAGTATATATGCACTTCCTTCCAAGAGTAACAATTTCAACATACAAGGGAGTTACCAGTGTCAATGTGTAATGAGGTCAATATGTGAGGGAGTCACCAGTGCTCCAGTGTTTTGGCCTAACGTTACTTGTGGGGAAGAAACGCAGTAACGTGACTTGTGGGGAAGCGACGCAGTACCCAAAGCGACGCAGTAATATAGAACACAATAACTTCAATTACTTATAACTCTATGCTAACTCATCCA
>JAGKQE010000145.1:0-26391 GCA_022609375.1 Xenosphaeropsis pyriputrescens | reverse complement strand
ACTAGTATATATAGTGTAGGAAACCTAACTAGAGAACTATAGTTATATACTCTTAGTACTAGCTAGACTTTTATCTATAACTAGATAAACATTGTTCTAACCTTTAGATATAGCCTATTACTTAGTATATAGATAGTTAAAGAGTAGTTTATATAGAAATTAAGCACTAGCTTTATATATATTTTAGTACCTAGGTCTTAACTATATAGGATCTATATATATTAATTTATATTTTGATTATATAGAGAATTGCTTCCTTGGCTAGTATAACTATAGGTTATATACACTAGAACTCCCCTTTACACTACTACTTTGTATAAAGGACTTTTGCTATGTTAGCTACTAAAGTCTACCTACTTATCTTGCTCCAAGTACAGTTCCTTCTTAAGCTCCATGCTCGCCTTACCTTAGAATATAGCATATTTACCTGGCTATTAAGGCTCAAAGATCATAATATTAAGGCATTAAGATCCAAAGCACGCCCCCCTCCCAAGCTCGACAAACAAGTGCCCGATCCGCCCCATCAGGTCATCGTCCATCAAATCAAACAACGCCCAAGCGACGGGAATTGAGCCTCATGAGCCTCAGAACTATCGTCGTCGCATCATTCCCGCCCGCAAACCAACCCCACATATTCGCGCACATCATCACATCGCATCGCGTGCCATTAAACCTCTACCCGTGAAGTCGCATCGAATTTCTGTCCTCCTTGCCATCGTTGTTGTCACCCTCAGAGTCACCGTCGTCTCGAAGCCCAGATCACTTCTGGCCGCCACTTCGCTGTGAGCTGGCGCGAACTATCCACCACCACCATTCCCAACCGAGTTGCCAAAAGTGGCATCCTCGCTCACAGTTCTACAGAACGCACAGCCCATCGACCAAACACTTAGCTGTGCATTGCAATTAGTGGAAGAGGAGGTACAACCGGAGATCATGGCACAAGCGGTGCCTAATCCGCCAAATGAAAGGAAGAGGGTCAAGGTTTACGAGTTGCGCAACAATGACTGGTTTGACCGCGGTACTGGCTTCTGCACAGCAGACTTCACAAACGTACGCGATCCTACAGCCAAGATACTTGCATATCTTCATCCTCGCGTGCACACAACAAGAAGCTCACTGAACCTTACACAGGGCGAGAATGGCCGCCTGGACGAACCACGCGTGCTTGTCGAGTCGGAAGACCAGCCAGAACGCATGCTCCTAGAGACACGCATTTGCAAGGAGGATGGCTTCCAGAAGCAGCAAGGTATGTACCACCTGAGCACTAAATATTACGACATGTCCTGACAAACCTCTTTCAGAAACCTTGATTGTATGGACAGAACCTTCCAGCGGTATTGACATGGCCCTCAGCTTTCAGGAGGCTGAAGGCTGCGCAGCTATCTGGTATGTATTCAACAAGGGCCCACTGGATTACTGCCAAGAGTAAACCACCACATCACATGCGCCTGAAACTGACTATATACCTTATAGGAAATTTGTTCACAACATACAACAACAATTGTTGACTATGGGTGGTCCTGGTGAGATTGTGTGTTTGTGTTATTGAAGATGCCGCTAACATTTGAATTCTAGATGATGCTCTATCCGATGACATTGCGGTTGACTCATTCCACAACCCAATAAACCTACCCTCCCCAGAACTTGGCAACTTGCACGAAGTCGAGACTGTCATGAGAAACCTAAGCAACACACAGGCTGGAAGGGATGCATTGGCCAAATTTGTCATCAGCGAAGACTACATACCAAAATTATTACCGCTTGTCGAAATGGCAGAAGATTTGGAGAGCTTATCAGATCTTCACAAGCTCTGCAATATAATGAAAACCTTGATATTGTTGAACGATACAGCTATCATCGAATACGCCGTGATGGACGAGGTGGTACTAGGTGTGGTGGGAGCACTTGAATACGACCCTGATTTCCCTAGCCACAAGGCCAATCACCGTCTCTGGCTTTCTGATGATTTGAGGTACAAGGAGGTGGTGCGCATTGGTGATGAACAAGTTCGACAAAAAATTCATCATACCTACAGACTTCAGTATCTGAAGGATGTAGTTCTCGCACGAATACTCGACGATCCTACATTCTCCGTTCTTAACTCCTTGATTTTTTTCAACCAGGTTGACATTGTTCAACATCTACAAACAAATGCCGCTTTCCTTAAAGAACTATTTGGGGTGTTCAACCCACAAGAAAGCGATCAAAAGCGAAAAAAAGACGCTGTCATATTCATTCAACAATGTTGCGCCATTGCGAAGAACCTTCAGGCGCCAGCTCGCCAGCAGCTGTACAACAATTTCCTCGGCCATGGACTTCTTTCTGTCATCAACTTTGCACTGCGACATAGCGATGTAGGAGTACGTGTGGGTGCCACTGACGTGCTGGTATCCATGATAGATCATGACCCCCAAATGATACGCCAGACTATCTTTCGACAGATCAGCGAAAAGCAGATACCACTTACAGACACCCTCATCGATTTACTTCTTGTCGAGGTGGACTTGGGAGTTAAGGCTCAGATAGCAGATGCTATCAAAGTCCTACTTGATCCTGGCTCTCAAGCAGGACCCATGGACACCTTGTCGAAAGTTGGCGTCGATTATGCTGGACGTCCAAGACCTCAAACAGATCCACAACAAGAAGTGTTCCTTGTGAGCTTTTATGAGGACTCGGCAAAGAAGTTGTTCAGACCACTTGTCGAGCTGAAGGGCCGGGAGGAGATGAAGTTCACAGTGCAGCAGGTTTCGCTGTTTGTGCATTTAGTGGAGATATTATGCTTTTTTATTCGGCAACATCAGCATCGAAGCAAGTATTTTGTGCTGGCAGAAGCTCTGGGCCAACGAATTGCGCAGCTTTTGACTTGCCCAGAGAAGCACCTGAAACTTAGTGAGTGGTCATTGATAAACTTCCTGGCACGCCACTAACCAACTTATAGCTGCACTGAAATTTTTCAGGAATCTGGTGGGACTTCAGGATGAATTTTACAATCAGCAGATGATGCAGGATCACCTTTTCGAGCCGATTTTGAACGTCGTTTACGAGACCATGCCACGTGATAATTTGCTGAATTCTGCATGCCTCGAGCTTTTCGAATTTATTAAGAGGGAGAATATCAAGAAATTGGTAGAACATTTGGTCGAGAACTACAGAGACAAGATAAAGAACATCACTTATGTTGATACGTTCAAAGTTCTGATTCAGCGTTATGACGACACTTACAATGCCAGTTTGGAAACATCGTTTGTGGAAACAGAAGAGGTTGCGCCGAAAAAGAAACAGAGTGGTGATCGGAGATGGAACGAATTGAAAGGGTTGGACGCTGCTGAGGAGGAGTACTTCAACGCATCCGACAACGAAGAAGATACACCGATTAAGTCATCACCTGATGGATCAGCTATCGTCAATGGCACCCCATCTAATTCAAAGCCGTTGGTCGATTACAATTCCGACGAAGAAGGGGAGAACATGGAAACCGACGCAAGTGCTGCTACGTTGGCAGATGAAAGCCCAGAGGCAGCTTCGACTACTGCGTCAGAGGGAACCGTGTCACCTGCTGCGACCGTCCCAACCCCTCCACCAGAACGCCTCTCTGAGAAGCGAAGAAGAGAAGAGGACGACGAAGATGAGTTGGTCAAGCTTTCACAGAACAAGCGCCGCAGCTCAAACAGCTCTGTCAGCTCCATATCCTCAAATTCTTTGAGAAAGAAAAAACCCATGAACAACTCGAAAGATGCAGGTGCGGGTCCCCCTAAGAAGATTGCAATCAGTTTCAGTGCGTCACCAAAGACGGAAACTACTACTTCTGAGGTGAAGGAGAACTAGGAGATGTTTGCATTTGCAGCAGGCTATGGAAGCATTGTTCGGAGGCGCGTGGAATTGATTTGTCTGGGTCGTACTTAAGGGGAGGGTGGAGCGTAGGGCTCGGCGCTTAGTGGCGAACGGGACGGTCTTTGCTGATTTGATTTAAGGAGCTTACGAGCTTCTCTGTTTTTGGGGGTTGGTATATGTGACGCTCAGGGCGTCCGACCCACGCTTACGACTGTCGATGCATCATTGTATTATAGACGCGATGAGCTAGGCCGTGATTTTGCATGGAGAGGATTCCTTTTCATCAATGAAAGGAGAAATACTTTTTGCCAACATGTCCGAAATTCCACCCGTGTGCTAGCCTTGTGAGTAGAACGTTGTTTATGTAGCATGGCATCTCGAAGGGGAGTATCAACATTGGATGCAAACCTCCTAATTGACATCGGTTTCAGCAGTGAGTATTACAAATTTGTAATCGCTATACAAGGCACTGATTTTATCGTCGTCTGTAGACCCCAAATGCCCAACTAGCCCTTAGAAGAGCCAGCCCCCAAGCCATACCCAAACTATCCCACATCACATTCAACTTACTTCCCCCAACTTCATTCCAACCAATTGGCACCTCGGCAACTTTGATACCCGGACTGACAGCTCCACTATCCTCATCATTCAATGGTGCTTCTGGCGCACTCTCGGCAAGCATCAGCATCTCCACATCAAAGATCCAGCCTTCAGCGTGCATGTAAGGAATGATGTATGGCAGTGCTCCGCGCGAAAAGAGCTTAAACCCACACTGAGTATCGCGGATACGAGAGGTAGCGGGTGGTGTGAAGATGCGCAGAAGCATGTGAAATGAACGCATGAGTGCGTTACGGAGGGCGGATCTCTGTTCAGAAGTCAGCAACTAGTCGTGTTGATAAAACTTGGAGCTCCAACCTTGACAACGGCTTCACTGCCTACTAAATGGGCACGGCTCCCCACTGCTACGCCCCGTCCATACTTCCCTGGCCCATCCTCCACTCCTTTGCATCCCGCTACCAATTTACCAAGGTCCGTGAATCGACTTGCGCCATCCGCATCAGCAAATACAACGTATGCACCACGAGCATGGCGGAACCCGTGCGTCACAGCCCCTCCTTTCCCGCGATTCTCTTTGAGGCTGATGATTCTCATGATGTCGGAGAGACTGTGCTTTTTGGAGAATTCCAGAGCCACCTCAACAGTTTTGTCCTTGCTTCCATCGTTCACCAGCAGGATTTCATAACCGCCGAGACCTTCGTCCCTAGGAACAAAGCCCCGATTCCGTTTCTGAGGTCCCTTGCCATTGCCATTTCCATTGCTTACGCCTGACGTCTCTACCTTGAACCCCTTCATATTCAATCGGCCATATGTAGCATCAAGATATCCAACAGCCTCTTCCAGCATTTCCTCTAATCTGTTCTCTTCGTTATAGGCAGGAATCACAACGCTCATCTCCACCTCTGCGTCTTCGATAGCACCAACATATTTCTCATAGTCTCCAACTGCTTGACACTTCTTCTTGTAAGCCAACCAGCCATCGTGCCAGCAGGCCAACCGCTTGGGAGAGGATACGGCTCCGGCATCGGTGGTTGTGATGTAGGATTTCTCGGATTCGTATGCGGATCGGGGTGTAGGTGCGAGGATGAAAAGAGCGAAGTATACCTGTTCTCATCAGCCCGGCGCAAAAGCTGTAGGAGTCGAACCAAATCAAATGGATTTATCAGTAGACATACAAACGCAAACAGTGAGAAGACAATTGTTAGAAAAGCAGCAAGAAGTAAGTGAAACGGTGCGGATCTTATGTTTTCGTATAAAACAACCAAGAGTTGGAGCGGTAGATCCAGGACGTTGGCCATTGCAATTATGTACGAGGCGCGTGGAAGAGTAAACGTAACGAAATATAGGAAGGACAGTTACAGGAGCATGAGCAGTAACCGTCGACTTCCTCGCGAAGGGAGCGTCTAGAGCATTGGGTAGAGTGGAATGAGATTTCCAATTGCCAGAGAATCGAGAAGGACTTTTAAGGATCAATTGGGGGAGGTGGTGGGGATTGGATTATGGATTATGGGATATGGGATATGGGATAATATGGAGTATGTGGCTTAGAAACGACGTTGGAGGTTGTCGTACTGTACAAGTAGTACTTAGTAGTTGGTGGAGAGGGCTTTACGCTGCGGGTCTGTATGTAGGTGCAAGCGTGGCCTTACGAAGTTAAGTACAAGTACACAACTACCAAACTACCTACAGTATGTAGTACATAACTACTTATTACTTACTACTTACAGGAATATAAAGCTTGCAGGGGTAGACTAGAGTGAGTACCTTTAATGTTCCAGAACCAAGGATCGCGTTGCAAGGCTGACGAATACATAATTACACAGTACCTAGGTAGGTAGGTAGGTAGGTAGGCAAGGTAAGTAATAATGTACAAGCAACAAACACGACTTTATAAATCCTGCGTGTGCATTGTTATTGATGTTATTGTTAAGTATACATATATTACGGGGCGGAACACACAAAGTAGCTAAATCAAAATCAAAATCAAAATCTTCAAGAGTGCCATGAGTCTATCTTTCCGGCAGTTCCATATATCTACAGTAGTAGGATTATTGGGAGAATACAAGATGGTGATACGTACGCAGAAAGCATCTGTACTCCGAACTTGTTTGCAGAATTGAGTTGCGAATTCCCACACGAGTGCACGACCACCATGCATGCGGCTTGCCTCGGGACGTGTCGATATGAATACATAGTATGCTTCGTACTTCGTATGCCGACTAACGACCGAGCATAAAGTCAAATCTCTCTTCCTTGTGAATTCACTTTACGCAGTACGGAGATGGAGTCTTGCAGTATGAGAAATCACTTGAAATGCAGCGAGATATCCTGGCCTTGAAAATGACGTGTACGCTTTGTTGAATCCTTCTAAAACAACAAATCATCTCTATCCATTCTTAAAGAGTTCATGCTTTCTCTTTGGATCTCCTTGCAGCAATCTCATAGAAAATACTGCCATCGTAGACCCTTCTGATATCGTCCTTCTTCATTTTCCCATCCGCGGGCCACAAGAGAATATAAGTTGCAAGCCCTTATGTACCAAATCAGTATGTTCTTCTACCCAAGTGTAGACACAATCACTTACATTCGAAAACAGCACCGCCCCAGCCAAACGGATCAAAGACTACTCTTTGACCTTTCAAGTAGTCCACTACCTGCCAAAAGGTGATTCCGTCCCCATCTCCATACTTTGCGAATATGTCCTCGAACTTCTGCGGGATGAATCTGCCTTCAGGATCATAACTTCCGCTGTCACTCCCATGCTTATCCTTATGGATCCTGGCAGTCCAAACTCTGAAGAAAGGGTCTGGGATGTAGCTAAAGATACCGCGTTCAGGAGGGATGGTAGGATATGAGAAATTGCCATTGATAATGACGACACTGATGAGAGAGAGCACGACGCCGAACCCGAGACGATAGAACCCACGGAAGGTATCATAGGGCCAGATCACCCCGTCTCTATCCGTATCAAAGAATTCTATATGTTGTTGAAGGACCTAGAGGTACAATTAGTCCGCTAACACCATTGATGCTTCAACGCTTTTAAGATTTCAGTCTTACCGTTTGGTTTCTGTGTCGCCCTGCCCAGTCTAAGTGCTCGGTGCCATGAGGGTGTTCGACCGAAGCTGCAACATTTGCCCTGGCAGTGCCTAATGTCGATCAGCATGCATGTTTGCTGACAGTACCACCATTTATGTGCGTACCTGGCTGATCCAATGCATATCGGCCGCTTGAATCTGGGGTCTGTCCGAAAGGCTTGCGTTCTTCGGTGACAGGCACTGAGCGAACAAAAGTGTCGAACGAGCTATCCTGCTCGATTCTTGCTGGAGCCATGACTGCGATGCTTGTTTTGTGATAGATGAAGGGTTGGTGCAGTGTAGAAAGTAGAACAACAAGAGGCGTATGAGAAAGCAGGCGATGAGGAGAAGGGAGGAGATATGCTTCTGAGATGGAGGGAGTGGTAATACTTGTAGAGAGAGAGAGGAAAGAGGATACCTACCTGAGTAAGTCTCTTACCTCATGATACATGATACATGCACCTGCTTACATGTGAGCATCTCCATATCCATCCATCTATATACCTTGCCTTACCCGGAGAGCAGCTCCGCTGGTGGCTGATTGTGTTGCTGTTGCTGTTGTACTTGTAGATAGAGGGCATGTCTTAACAATGACATCACATCATTCTTCTGGGTCGAGTTCCTCGTTCTTCCTACGCTAGGTACTGCCTTGAGCATGTGAAGAGGCCCATTCATATATCCTGTCCACCTTCCCCACCGCGAATCATTGCGCACCCATTACGTTGTTCCTGTGTACATGCCTTACGTAGTAGGTATGACCAGCCTCCCCTACCTCAATCTAACCTTAAGCATACCGTCAAGCTTCTCTACTTTAGTACTAGCTAGGTATGCAATTGTACTTAGGTACTACCTACCTATGTATGTAAGTAATTGTAATTGTAATTGTAGTCCGTACCAATATCCGAGCACATCTCCATCCAAACCTTTATCCCCCTTTTCTCCAGGCCCGAGTGAAACATACTACTGTATAAAAACATCTGCTACAAGAAGCAAACATCTTGGTTTTATCGTTTCAACGTTGTGCAGTGTATTAGGAATTAAGTAACTAGCTATTCTTCTTCGACCCCGTTTTTCATGAACACTTCTCTCTTCCTTCCTTCCCAGAGAGTACTTGGTAAGAAAGCAAATCAATTGCCACTCACCAGATGCTCGCTAAAACGCAGCCGATACCCTCCTTATTCATACACCATCATCGTACATGTCCATCATTCATTTCTAGAGTATGTCCAATCATCCCCCTCCCTCAAATATGCCATTCTCCACCAGACCCCCTTCAAGGGCGAAGTTCGCTGAAGATGAATGGGAAGATGACAATGCAAGCCTTCCAGAAAACAAGAATGCTTTCCCCAATAACAAAGGGGAACTTCCATACTCCAAGAATTGAACCCATCATTTGCCACATCAGAACCCAGATGCTCAACAAAGCGACTGCAAAGAAGTGATACACCAACACCAACGGCTGTTTGATGATACCCGCAAGAAGACCAACTGGCCCATCAACGCAATTTCCACCCTTCTCGAAGTATCTGAAGCATCCATTCTGTAGAGCCCTGAGCTGAGGGTCATCTGCTGCGAAAAGGGAGTACAAGGCTTGCGCCAGAATGTTGATCACAGACGAGAAACCTTTGCGCTGCCAATGAAATTGCTTCATGACCTTCTGTACCTTTGTCGTATCTGCTAAGGAAGGCACTTTTTCCGGAGTAAGAAGCTCACTCAGGAGAACAACGTCGTTGAATGCGACAGTCATGCCGCCGCCAGTAAGAGGGTGGCGCATATTCATGGCGTCACCCAGAATAACCATCCCCGGTAGTTTCTGGGTACTGGGAGGAAGCCAAGAGTTAGGCATGCTGCGGAGTTTGCCTTCAGCAAGTGCCAGCTTGAAGCTAGGTTGAACCTGATCTGGTAGTGTAGGAAGCACAACCTTTTCAAGATGACCCTTTACTCCACCATTCGCAACTGAAGTTGTCGGTAGATTGTTGGGCACGTCGATCAGAGCACGGGTCTCGTGTGTTCCAATCTGATAGAGAAGAACTGGACCGCCATCGCCAATAAGCACATGGCCATGGTGTGGCGCTGGAAGTTCACAATCAATGAGTTCAAGAGCATAAAATTTACTCTTGACGATAGGTGCCCGGCTGATGAACTTTTTGCGGAATTCGGAAGCATATCCATCCGCAATGATTGTGAGCTCCCCAAAATAGTAGTCTTTGATCTTCTCTCCTGTGCTTGCATTCGTCGTCTGTGATTCAACGCCAAGAACTTGACTCGAACGGTCGCTACAGATGGTTGAAGTCACGGTCGTTTCAACAACAGTGATGTTTGTTTCGGCCATGCATGCGTCGCGCAATTTCTGAATGAATCGTCCGTGATGAAAGCTTCTACCCTCTGGTCTTGAACCCTTCTTCGAAGGGCCTCCTGCCTTCTCTGTCTCTGGATATGGGATCGGTACCGCTTTCCCGTAATAGATGACTTGATAGCCGTCAACGCGGATGGCGTCGATGTCGTCGAGGCAATGCGAGAGACCGAGTTTCTCCAGTGCCGCAACGCCACCAGGTTGCAATAACTCTCCAACAATCCGATCTGGCTGTTTGAGCCATCGTTCCAGGAGTATGACACTTCGACCTTGCCTTGCCAAGGCAAAAGCAATTGCGCAGCCAAAAATGCCAGCACCAACCACTACAGCCTCGGCTTCGTGGTATTGTGTGCGGCGCTCTCGGGCAGCATCTTCTTTGGATGTGATGCGCGTCATGAGAGGTTGTTTGTTTGTTTGCTTGGTGGTTGTTATTGTTGTTATTGTTCGTTAAAGATTTGGGGGGTATGCCGGGCTGGATGGGTAGAGTTGGTAGGGTCTTTGTTGATTAGCCAGTGGTGAGATGTAGCTGTGTGAGTGCGTAATTGCGTAATTGCGTAACTGTTGAAGGTAGGTAGACGTCGAAGTCGAAGTCGAGGATAGGTGAGAGGGATGGAAGAAGTTTGTTCTTGAAGTCGTAGGTGAGGTACCTTACTGTAACATCCAATGCATACTAATACAAAAAGCACCTAACGACTAACGACTAACAGGTGAACTGTTCTGCATGTGGAATAATATGGATTAGCCGTGGAATCTGTGCTTGAAGGTATCTGCAGGTACGTGAGGGAGAGTGTCAGTGTCGCGCGATCACTGAATGGTACGATTTCGTGGGCGCATCGGTGCACTGTGCACTACTATTAAGTAGGTACCTACCTAGGTAAGTAATGTGATGTGCTGATACAGAACGGACAAGGCCCCACTTCAAGTCTTGTCCTCAACACGTGAGCCTCCTCCATCCCCTGGCCTAGACAAGAAGACAAGAGAGACGGAGAGAGGCATAGACAGAGGGGAATAGATACAAAAAGGCGTAAATAGAGAGAGCGAGAGAGCGAGAGAGCTTCGGGAATCGGTTAATAGGTACAGACATAGGTACGCATGTATTATCGAGGTATTATCTCGGGGATTGATACCCTTTCAATGACTTTGTACAATAAGCAGTTCACCATATCTATCTGCTTTGCTTCTTTTCTTCCGTTGTACTCTATTCCGAGTCACCATCATTCCACTGCAGGAAAGAAGAAGAATATCAAAACCAATGTGCTTCTCTCGTCTCGTCTCGTCTTGTCTTGCCTTATTGTGTTGGATGTGGTCAAAATCATACGACTTGGTGACTCTCGTTAATCAGCTATGTACTGTATCTATGGATCTATGCACCGTCTACTCGCCCGTTGACTAAATTACTCGCACCATATCAATTGACAGTCGCAACAATTGGGAGCTCGTGATCTCGCGCCTCAAATTCCGCAGAACCGTTGCGAGTAATGACCCATCGTATCGACGGATCAGCCTCGTACTGGGTCTTCTCTTTCTCAGCGGCTTCTTTCAATCGCTTGACACTAATCGCATCTCGATCGTTCTGTTCGGTGAGGGCCTCCTCTACTATGCCAAATGTTTTCCATTGCGCTTGCTTTGTCTCGCCAGTGATCTGTTGTCTCCGCTGTATCACCAGCCCGTAACACTGTTCGAGAGCCGCAAGCCATATTTGTGCTAGGTGGTTCTCCCCCGCAATTTTAACATACTTTCGCGCATCACTCCGCGCGTTCTTGAGTTGCCTCTTAAAAATGGAGTCAGGCGCAATCTCGTCTGCCAATAAGCGTTGAACGACCCATTGTAGACCGCTTGTATCTTTGATTGCAAGATAGGCCTTGAGAAGAACACTGAGATCAACAATGCCAATGGGGTCACTGTTTTGATCACCAGAAACTGCCTTATGCTCTGACATAGCAGACCAGATATTTAGGGCTTCACGAGTCCGATTCTGGTCCAAGAGCGTCGAGACAGCACGAGTCACTGTGCGCCAAGATAGATCAACACCGCGCTTGTCCAAAGATTCTAACAGCTGCGGTAGAAAGCGTGTAATGTCTTCGTTCTCTGCAACAGCGCTACTAAGCTGATGGCTCAGCATTGGTGCAAGCACAGTACCAAGGTCTTGTCCATCATCTTGAGCGTTTTTTATAATACGAGCTGCTGTGGCATAGCCGTCGTTCTCCCATTGATGTAATGCAGCCTGGACAGCTAGCCCCGCAACATTGGCAGTGAGTAGAATACCTTGGGTCCTTGCCTTTGTGAAAATACTCAATGTCTTCATCGGATCCCCATAGGTCATCTCTACCAACATCTCCTGAAAAATTGAATGACTGTCCTCCAAGTGGCGTGGAGGCCCATAGACTTCGAGCTCCTGAAGCTTGGCATTTGCACTATTTTGATTGGCCTTATCGTGTTCGATTGCAGACAGTCGCAAGATGTCCAAAGTACGCTCATCAACGAGATCCACGTCGAGGCTTCTGACCTTCCTATACATGTTGTGGAGGTCATCGAACGGGGCATGCCATATGTTGGCACAAGCATGGAAGAGAATATTGAATGTGACGGCAGTGATTTTCAGTCGCAGTGACCTTGCATATGCAAGCCATTGTGGAATAGCATCCATTTCCTTAGCCTTGGCATACGCCCCGACCACAATGTTTGCAATATACATGTCTGGGACAACCCCATATTGCCCGAGATACAGCTTTAAGAATTCCTCGATTTCGCTAATGTTATGAGTAGTAGTGAATAACTTCAAAATTGGTGTGAAGGCAATGGTGTATTCCTCAGGGTGGTTGAGGCCATGAGCTTGCATCATATCAAAGATATTTGCAACAACCGCCCAACGATGTTTCTTCGCATGGGCCAGCGCGAAATGGCCGCGAATGGCAACGTCAGCTTTAGCTTCTGTTAAGCCAACAATGTCTGCCAACCGTTGAAAATATGCTCTGGCTTGGTCTTCTATCTCAGCCTCTAAACATTGTGAGATTATAGCACCATACATGGCTGTCGGCCGTTCGGTGAGAACAGCGAGATGCTGTGTTCTCTCAAACAATGCCACTGACAGTGAAATCTTCTGCCTCATTCTCCAGCGTTCACGGAGCAAATTCGTGATCCAGCCACTTTGAAGCTTCAGACCATTCCGTTCCGCGATTTCTCCCGCTACATTGAGAACCTCTTCAACTTTGTCAAGTTGTCTTTCTTTCAACAGTCCACGAACGATAGCACTGGTGACCTTGGAGAAAGTCCCAACATCTGGAGTTTCATGAATGAAGAAATTGCTATAATAACGAGTCGCATCGGAGAACCTTCCATCTGAACATACTGAAAGGATGAGAACGTCTGTACATACATGTCGTTCTTCCCCACGGTACTTAGACAACCGCCAGTAGATTCGCTCGGCCTGGGCATACAATTCTGCTTGAAAAGCCACTTGACACAACTTGTGGCCAACAGCGTACATATCTGAGTAAGGTATCTTCGGCTTGTTACTCAGGGGTGCAAGAAAAATGCGAGTGGCGGCCCGGATCAATTTGTTGGATTTGTGGTATCTTGATCGCTTCTTCTTACCGATCCTAGCATGATCTTGAAGTATGCCCTCAACGATGGCGGCAGGACTCAGGGCATTGAACTGTTCTTCGTCCAATATTGTAGACCGCAAGACTGTTTCTAATAGACCTTGGGCCTCCGAGATTCTGCATTGTTGCAGACAAGCATCTATTAGGAGCCTAATAACACCTAAGATATCCTCTCCAATATTTTGTATAACAAGGTCACAGGGATGCCTCGACCAGAATTTTGAGATGGCAGCATCGAGATCCGAGCCGCTTTGACTGTCGCCAAGCAATTGTTTTATTTCCGTGGCGACCTTTTGAGTATCGTTGGAGGCTGATGATATTGTTTTGAGAGCGAGCAGTGCCGTCTGCTTTTCCGTAACTGCTAATACCCAAGGCCTAGAGCTTTCAGTGCCATAGTTCATAGATTTCAGATGTGAAGAGGTTCTCGTGCAATTTTCGAAATTATGATGCTGCTCCTCAATGGTGGATTGGGTATTCGATCCGATGATTACAATCGAGTCGGCCCCATTTGGTGGATTTTTTGGATCTTGTCTGTACAGCGTTCCAGAAGCTTGTTGATGTTCGACAGCGGATTCCAAGTTTGTGCTCATGCGACCTTCAGGTTCGTTACTCCAACGCTGCCTCACTGCTCTTGGAGAATCATCATTGATCAGTGGTGAAAAATGATCAGACCCCGCCACCCCTTCTTGGAATGCTGGCGCAGGAAAACTACCAGCGCCATGATATCTTTTCGAGGACTTGATGTTCTTTGCGTTATTGTGCACTTTGCGGGCTTGTTGTATTCGACGCCGGCGATCTTCTGTTACAACGCCAATGCCGAAGGCTATCGTGCAGGATGTTCCCAAAGCGAGGTTGCGAAGAGCTCGCAAAGCTCCTTTCGAGGGCGCAGGAACATTCGAAGGCATCTAACCATCAGCTGAGCCATGTCTTGTCGGTCAATTGGGCAGCCATGAAGATGATGTCGATAATTGTCGACAGAGTTATCCTGGGGGAAGTCGAGCCATCTGTGGATCCATTTGCTCGCACGCCGTCTTCTATCCTGAGGCAACATTTGAAATCGTAGTCATAGTCTAAGAATTTTTAAGGGCAGTTGGCTGGGGTAGAGCAAATGCAAAAAGCAAACTAAAGTTCTAAATATCTCTATATACCTAGGATTTCGATGCCTATGCTGGACCCAAACGCCTTCCAATGCTTCTATAATACAAAAGTCCCCAGTAATAGGCGACTATATCAAAATCTGGATATCATCGTCAAACTCCAAGGTTAGACTGCTCAAGGAAGAGGTTCGTCAGCCCCAGATTTGCTGTACTGATCCAGACTTTTCAAGATAGTTTGATACAAGAAAAGCATACAACCACTTTGCACACTAGTCCAAACAAACCTGGGACCAACTCCTCTAAACCACCCCGAAACACCTTCAGTCTTATAGAGGATCCTCAGACCTGTAAATACAGAGGATGTATCAAGTTTGATGCACCCCGGTCGAGGCGTATGAGTTGATGGAGAGGATGTTGAAATACTTCTGGTCTGCTGCTGCGGAAGATGAGTGGACTGTGAAAGGCTGGACTTATGGCCTGAGCTTGTAGATGTTTTGGTTATCGGTAGTTCAACGTTGTTGACTTGCGTTTGGATGCGAGTCTTGACAACATCCAGAGGGCAAGTGATAACTCCAGCAAGACCACCAGCAGCAGCTCCTGTAAGTAGCTCAAGAGGTAAGCCTATCTCCCTACTTTCTTTCCATTGTCTTGCCCACTTCTGCGCCTGCTCATAAAAAGTGAATTGCAAGGCACTGAATGGAAGATCTCGGAAGATAGTAGCTTTGTAGCCGTGAAAAAGAGCAGAGAAACCTTCCTGCCTCACAATCATCCTTACTGCATGTGATGTGCCACGATAGTTGTATCCAGACTTGAAATATGGGTTATTGTACCGCCCCTGAAGCTGAAGTCTCGTTTTGAGCACCTCTGAGGGGACATATACGATTGACGCGGCGCCATCTGCAACAAAGCCTGTAACTTAATCAGTATCTTTCGATGCCCAGTGGGAGAGTTCTGATGTACCACTTGTAAGATATGCAAGTTGAGGCGCGATGCCTGCATCTATCATGTGTCTTTTGCTGTATTCATATGTGCCGAAGAAGATGATAGTGCCAGGAAAAGATCCCAACATAGCTGGTATCCAACCACCGTAAAGGCCTTTTCTGATACCTTCTTGGCGAAATATGGTGGAATAGGACGAGGACATTGTTGTGTATTTGGGTGGCACATGAGGATCGCCTTGTTGACGTGTCTTAACTGTATCGAGGGAATGCATCAGAAGATCGCCTGTTGTACCTCCTATTCCACCTGCTATCATAGCCTAGGAAGAACGGTTAGTATTTCCCATGTCATGATTTTGAAGAGATGCTAACTAACATGTGAATATGGAGGGCGCCCCTCCTCCTCAACCTCTTTCGGTGCCATGGTATCGAAACTTGTGATTTTGTTTCCTGAGCTTGCATCTGCGATCCCACAATTGCCAATTGTACTTCCATTATCTGCGTGGTCGTTGTCGCCAAGCGTCTGCGCTTGAGTTGTGGACGCAGAGGTTAACAAAGCAAGGGTCCGAGAGGCCAGGGACATTGCCCCTCCTCAATAAAAGAAGATATTTCCTTGCGATGTTTCGCGCTTCTGCACCACGTAGAAATCCGAGTATTGGGCTTGGGAGCGGGAGACAATTTGTTGTTGACGGCTTCCGCGGTTCTACAAAAATTATGAGGTCGATGACGATTACCGCCTGTGGTTCCAGGCATCAAACCTTGACTATTAACAAGGTAGGTACGTACCTGCACCATATATGGGTGGTTTCTTGCATATGTATCTACTTTGGAAGGTAGCTTGTGTACGGAGTTGAAATGTTGTTCTTGGTCTTGTTATAACTCATACTTTTTGCTGCATGTATGTAGTTTGGATGGTTTCTCAATTACCTCAGTTACCTCTGTCGATCCTCCTGCAAGAGCAGATGATATTCCCTTCACTCAATGAGAAACATAAATGCTTGACGGCCTGATGTCCGCGCAATTCCTCATTGCTCCAATCACGGTGCTTCCATTACCTACCAAATGGAGTCTCTGGCAGTTCCTATACTTCCGATCTTGACTTCCAGAAAAACACCTTTGACTTCGATGCAACCTAGCAGCTAGCCGGGATGAATACTGCAATATTGTAGAGCAACTCTTGTGTCATCCGCCGGCGTTTATCCCCATGTAAGTCTTTCAGCCCGAGTTCCTTGGATGACTTTAGTTTTTCCTTTGAATTCCCACCATCGTATTTGCCCAGAGTTTCTCCAAGGGTAAATCACATGCGTGACTCTTCCAGTGATCAGACTTATAGCTATGGGCCCATAATAATGGCTATCCAGACTTTGCTGTCCTCCATTGCCGCCATCACCTTCAACCCAGACGTGACCAGGTGGAACCTCTGCGATGGAATAAGGATACGGACCACGCGTGAACACTTTGTCACCTTCAAGGGCTATCACTCTCTTGATTGCCTTGTTTTCAGGCTGATATGGTGACCTACATAGAGACATGATTAGTGGGGCTCTAAATTCTCTTTGATCATGAACTTAACAAACCAAAAAGTAACAATCATGCCCCGTCTCAAGTCCTTCTGAGGACTCCATCGCTTCTCCCAAATGAAATCTCGGCTCCGGTCACGATGGTAATCAGGGTTGAGGTACGGATACATAGAAGAACCCTCAACCTGACCAATTCTACCTACGTGCTCCTGGAAGAATATGAGTGCAGGAAGCCAGGTCGCGAACGTTCCCAAAAGGGCATATGAAAACTTCCGAGCAAATGGCCCATATACACCTAAGCGATTTGATGCTCGACTGAAGGCCTGGAAAATGCCATGGGAGACCATTGCGTGTTTTCACAAAAGATATGCAGTATATAGTAGATGGTTGTGTGAACTTGGAGGTGCTTGAAGTCGCAGGTAATAATTTTACTCAGCCTTGCAGGCTCGCTTTTAAAGTTCTCAGCCTTCTAGTCTAGAATACCACATAGCACAAAATAGGAGGTATGAATATGAAAGTTATAACATGGAGTCTAAGGTTGGTAGCTAATTCTAGTTGGTTGTGCTTTAGGCACATAAATATATATATATATACCATGATTGGATTGCGATGCATCTTTAACGGGTTGCCTTCCGTCTTCTGATAGATTGGTACCTACTATTGTACTCTCCATGAAACATAACAATCTGAAGTCATTAAGGAATCCGAACGCTGCGGTATCACACATACCTAAGGTACCTTACTCCGAGCCCATAAACGCAACGCTAACATAACAGACGCTCATATAATCGGATCTTACAACGTCGTACAGATAGTCTCGCTATCGCATATCCTTCTGATACTCATGATAGTTAAACTCATCAAGTTCCACATCTCTCTTCCGACTCGGCAATGAGCCGAAAGTCATCACCCTCGGAGCCTTATTTGGCGTGAGTGGCATTTGCTCTCCTCTCTCCTCGTCGAAATCCAGTGTCACAAACTTCCCGTAGTCAGTGTGTCCACTGGACTTCGAGGGGTGTGCTATTCGCTCGAAGAGGCTGCCAAAGAGAGATTTCAGACCTGGCACAGACAGCGCAATCATGGTGCCGCCTATTTCAGCATTTTCAACCGCAAGCATCGGGCCGTAGACCCACGAAACATCAATATCCACTAGGCCACAGAAGACGAGGTAAAACCGGGCTATTGATATTCCCAAAACTCTGGGGTGAACGTTAGTGGCTGGGTTTTGTGGATTAGTTTGATGGCTTACATGATGCCTGGAAAGAGAATTGGTGTGAGCTTGAGCTTTACCTTCGTCTTTCCATGGAAGACAGATATCAGAGCTGAAGGAATGACGAACAGGATAAGGTCGCAGATGAGCGACACGGAGGAATTGGTAAGATAAACAACAGCCCAGGATAGACACACAGTGTTTTCCGTGTGAGCTTGCCACTCATATGGCCAGTTGACCACAAACGGCCGGCAGTGAAAGATGATGAGATACATCTGCGGGAGATAGGCTAAGAATACGAAGATTGCTGAGCCGATCACTGACCATCTCAGCGTCTGATGGTTATCGCATAGTCGGTAGTAAAACGCTAGCCCTGATAACCTGCAGACACAGAGCGCTGTTGTGTAGAGCAAGTGAGCCACAAAATCGAGGACTTCGGTAAGATTGACTTGTGAATTGGATAGGACATATTGAATGTATTCGATATGTCGACCTGAGCCGAGCTTAATAAGATAGATTGAAAGAACGCTAAATGCAATATAAAGCAGCTGTGTGTTGTCAGCTCCTAAACTTTCTCTTTACCCGGTTCGTTGGATAGAGTACTGACCAGTGTTGGAACAATCAGGTAGTCATCCAAGCCTATCTTCCATACAACAAAGGATCTTGCGTATAATCTTGTGCAAGCAACCGTACATGCCAGAATACTGACAACCACAACACCAGCGATCGAGTTCGCGTCCTTTGACTGCTGCAAATACTCTGCAGTAAACTGTGATGGCACTCTTCCAGTTGCAATGGCAGCGAGGATATCTGAATCGACCATGATTGGCGGCAAAGCTGTTCATGAACTCTCGCCACCACCACTCCCAATGAGAAGGGAATTAAGCAAGCCTGATAGAGAGATGAATGAAAGAAATATAAATATAAGAAAGACAGTAAGATGCTTGATGGAGCAAGGGCTGTAGTTTTTTCCCCCCCTGGGTCAAAGATCTTCAATACATGCTCGGTAAAGCATGTCGGAAATGCGTAGACATGAAGAAACAGTCCAAAAAATATACTGACTGATCACTGGCATCAGAGAACGATCGTATATGTGCGGATGGCTATATTAAGCAAGATCCATAGGTAAGGTAGGCATACTTTCGTCCCAAGTACGATCTCAAATGATGTCCCCGTGCGCAACCATGTCGAAGGTCGACGTCGATTGACGGGAAGGGGAGGAGTTATGGTTGGAGACGCTGGCGCTGCCGCATCCTGCTGCAAGTTTCAGATCATTGCGGCAGATTTATGAGGCGGCGCTCGAACATCTGTGAGCTACGTGTGAGAACATGGGCCACCACCACCACCACCTCCACCACAACCTTTGGCCATGCATTTTCAACAAGCACAATCGCGTCTGCTGAAATTGAATGGGACCAATAAGTCTATCATGCTGTTTGTAGGGATATAGGAAAGCTTGTCGATCTTGCCGATGATTCGGAGGAGGATAAGGACAAGATAAGGTACAAGGTAGGTAGGTAGGTAGGTGAGGCAGGTGAGGTATTATGTCGGTATCTTGGAAAAACATCCACAATCGATGGGCCAAGTCAGAAGAGTGCGCGGTTCATGTTTCATGCAACAGTAGTTAGTTGCTAAGGGAGTTGAGGTATCTTACCTACATACTTGTAGTATGTAATGTGAGGATGCTGTACCAGCCAGTCGCCGTGTAAAGAAGTCGATCTGAGCACAATCCTTTCGGAGTATTATTGCACCTCGGTCCTGCTCAAAGACGCGGAAAAGTGCTGACATCGAAAAAGGTACGTACCTAAGTAAGTAACGAGTAAGTATGACTGACTTATTAAGAGTCATGTGTATGTTGCCTTAAGGTACCCGAGGAGTTCTACTGATGAGAGAATGGAAAGTCAATGCCGAGATAATAACTTACCTAAGTAGTTATTAGAATACGCCCCGGTAGAATTGCAGTATATATTAGATGTCTCAGTTATCTATGACTCATATTCACGGCGTTCAAGATCGACATTGACTCGGGCCAAAAGTCAATTATATTGCCTGATTATTACATGGAAGCGCGGCAAAATAAGAATGAAAACGAAAATGAAAATGAAAATAAAGATAAAGATAACACATAAAGAGCACCTGCGTGCCCGTCAGTAGTAAAAGAGCACCCACTCATACAGAAGACCGAGATACATCCATCACTCCATCATTTTGTTTACGCACCCATCACTTCATTGCCCCATTAGCCGGCCATCACTTCACCAATTCAACAATGATCAACACTTCCTCCACCAGAACCTCACCCAAATTGTTTGCCATCATCACCCTCAGCTAGAGTCATGACGTGGATGGCAACACCAGAAAGATCATCTCCCTTCTCACAACTGCCAGTGGAGATCTGGGAGATCGTTGTCAAATACTTTGAATCTGCAGAGTCTCTAGCATGCCTTTCGAGAACATGTAGACATCTGAGTTCCTTTGCAGATCTTGCAGGATGGAGGGTTTTTGTGCAGTCACGTTTTCCATCACTTGCTTCGACTCCCCTGTCTCCGTCATCTCTCCACGAACCTACATACTGGAGGCACGTGGCCCAGCTTCTTATCTCTCAGTCACGGTCATGGGATCGCAGAGCTCTGCAGGCAACTGCAGTGGATCCCTATTCCAGTTATAATGCCCAGCTCCAGAGATGCTTAGATGGCGATGCTCTAGCTAGCTCCATGTCCACTCTGACTATTGGGTCGCCTGCCTCGAGTGCTCAAAGTGCGGGCTTTCATCCTGTGCTAGATTGCAATTTAGAAGTGGGCAACAACACATCGTCCAAAAGGGAAGTCCTTGCTATGGGAGCTGGTGCAGATTTGTTTGTTCGTGTAAGGAGTAGTGGTGATCATGTTCGATCTGGCGACTGGCTAGCTGCTACAGATCAACACGGGCAGCAGATCACATGGTACGCAGCCAGAGCTACAGCTGGTGGCTTTGAGCAAGGTGGGTTCTCCAAGGTCGTATCTGAAGCATTGCTAATGACAGCATCAGGTCGCGACGACATCACTTCTGTAAACATCATAGATGCACACACCCTCGGCAATGAAGCCGCATATGTGGATGTGATTGTTGGACGAGCAAATGGTCTTCTACAGAGACTGAGCATCAGTCGTATTCAACCACAGGTTCTCTGTGTTGCGAACTTTATGACAGCAACAGCAGATAACGGCATCTCGCCTTCCTTCCAAGAGCCCGTTGTCTCGGCAGATCTGAGCAAGTTCTCGCGTTTTCATCTTGCTGTTGTTTCGAAAAGGGCAGTCGCATTGTACGATACCAACTCGAACTCACAAGATATTCTACCTGTGTCGAAAGTCCAGATCGACTCGGGAGATTCCTCATATCAGAACTTCTCCACGAAATTTCTATCCTCCAAACGATTGGCTGTTGCGGGCCGGTCGTCTCACACCGCAATTCATGTTCTGGAAGTTGCCGAGTCTGGTCTCGAGAGTGCATCAATACGTGCACTTGACAGCTCTGGCAATGATTCTCAGTCCGCTGTTGAAAGGTAATCGATTTCATACCTGGTGGCGAAAACAATGCTGAATTCATATAGTGTGTTTGCCATTGAACCGCTCTCTCCTTCACTAAAAGCGGGCGGAAGTAGTCAAGGCGATATCTTTATCAGTGGCTGGTACGACGGAACTTGCAGATTATTCGATCTACGAACACCTTCAGCGATTGTAAGTACCTACAGGGATCCATTAGACCACGACTCCGCGATTTATTCTCTGGCAACGTTCGGCCAAGAGCGCTTCATAGCTGGAGGTGCACGGGATTCGTTACTCAAGATCTTTGATTTCCGAATAACAGGAGCCAAATGTTACAGTTATTCTGGCGTCTTGCAGTCTCTTGGTAATGATTCTGCGAACACGCTTGGATGTTCGAGTTCGCAGGATCTCCCCAATTGGGATGTATATTTAGGCTCTGGAAGACACCATGGAAGGGGGGCAGGAGATGATAGTCCTGTCTTCTCTCTGAAGTCTGTGTCACCATATAGCCCGGTGTTATATGCAGGCACATCGAACAACATCTTTGAGCTGAACACAATCAGCACCAACGATATTCACTTCGAGCCCTACTACGGATATCAAATAGGTTCCGTGTATCCTCCACGAACCGATTCTCATCAAATCCTGGCTCAGGGTGGCTTACGAAAAAATAAAAACAAGCGTGCGAGGCACCAAGAGATGAGCAAAGTAGTCAGGAAATGGGACCCGACTGGAGATGTACTTGACTTGAAAATGGTTGAAACTGATGATGGGACTTCGGCATATCGACCAGGTAGGAACATGGTACCGACTTTACGAGCACAAAGCTGCGTTGGAAGAAGGCGCGTGAGGAGCGGTGATGTATATACAGGACTGGAGAAGAGGTTGGATGAAAGGTGGCTTGTGGACTAATAGTGGATTACAACAAGACCAGTAGTGAACGCGATAGGAGATCCTATGACCTCTGCACTAGAATGATCGGATTCATTCGGAAGTATCACAAACCCTGGGTACATTAATCACTTAATGGAATATTCAAGGAGAAACACCAATCAGATAGCCGTCTTTACTCTAATAGAGTCGCCGAATACGCTGCTATTTGGTCCTGGTTGTAACATTCAGGTATCTGTGCCGGCGGACCAGATCCCGAATATAGGAAAAGGGTTCTTCAAGTGACAGCTGAGGAAATTGTGACAAAAAGAGAGAAAGAATGGTACAACTTACTGAAGCCTCCCCCTGCGGTCTGGGGACTATCATGTCGTCGCAACCTTCGCCACAATAAAATTTCGAAAGCAATGAATCAGAACCAGTAAACAGGGTGAAAAATTCTTGCAACCAAACCTTCAACTACAGGAATTTGCAACATAAATATTTATTCCACAATCATATTCTGATTGCACCATTATCATACGGGCACTGTACTAGCAAGTTCTTATCCTGGAAGTCAACCCTTCAACTTTTCCGCACTTTGGCTTCGATCACGTTCTCATCGAGGTAAATACTATTCTGCCCTTGCCAGAAAGCTCGTTGTATAAAGCTATTCGGGTTGGTTCATGATTGTCTTGGGTGATATGAGTGAAGCCTAGCATGATATGAGTAAAATACAAACACCTAACTCATTCCGAGAGCAGTTACAAGGCACACACCTTAATCATGCTTGATCATTCAACATATTTGGAGGTCTTCAGGCGCCAGGAAGTCCAGTTGTTCAAGCTTGACTTTTGAATGCTATCGGTTCTCATTTTGCACTGGCCTCTTGCTCCGCAGAATCTCTTGCCTCCTTCTCGGTCACCACTATCTCCATCTTCCAACGAAAAGGTACTAGACCTTTCTAATGGAAGAGATAGCATGAAGTTTGGTCTTTAATTATTGTACATCTGTCGAGAGATTTCTGAAAGAGATAGAGACGAGCAAATGTGAAAAAGGGGGAATGCTCTTCGGAAAAAACAAGTGAAACTTAAGACTATGTAGAACCATCACTCGTCTTATGCCTATATACAAATGCTCCACAAATCTTACAGGGTCAACGCCAGTTTACAGGGTGGCAGCTTTAGTCTTATAATTCGTAGTCATTTCCTCAGACCCCACACTCCTTGAATCCTGTCAAAGCTTGTGTACATACACACCGATTCCGATACCTTTAGCTGAGCCTCCAGTCATCTACAGATCTCTTGTCACCTCTCCGTTAAAATAAAATAAACTAAAAACAGAATTGTTTGTACTTTAGTATTTCCAATGAATTGTAGCGCTCATAATGTTTGTTATACTTGCCAATCATTTTTCTTGGGATTTGAGCGCAGCTAAACTTCCAATGTTCCGGGCTTTCTAATATACCTTGGAGCTTATTCTTACTCTTATAACGTGCTCAATATTTTGAATTGATATGAAACTTGATACACTGTTTTCAAAGGGCTTAAACGGAGAGGAAAGGTAGATAACTCTTGAATAAGTATTAATAACTATCCTATCCCATAACCCTAACCCTACATTGCCATCAAAGCAAATTTGCGATTTAAAGAATAAATCCATACGCTATCCTGCAACAAGAACAAAGCGGAAAAGTACTGTCAACGAGTAACATAGAATATTGCAAAACTAAAGTCTCAGACGCTCAAGATTGAACTTCCTCGAGGTCAGATCACGAGAGCAAAGCCAGCGAAGAGACCAACAACCACTACACCAAGACCATAGATACGTCCCATATCAATAGCAGTTTGAGCGCCATTATTTTTGCTGGAGCTACTAGTCACAGCAGCACTGGCTCCGAGGCCGTTGTAAACTGTTGGAGAGTCGGTGGAAGATGCGCCACTAGAGTCAGTAGCAGTGGCACTGCTAGTTGAGGTGGAACTTGAAGAGGTGGCATTGATACGGACGGGATTCTGTGCACCACATGGGTTGTCGGCTCTGTACAAAAGTTAGAGAATATCATTAGCTGTCGTCAGATATAAATACCGGCAGGCTCCCTGGCAAACATTGTCGCCATTGCATGCAGTGATACAGTCGGCGCCATACTGCTGGCAAATGAAGTATGGGAGGGTTTGCGAGTATTGAGAGGCATTGGGTGTGATACCTCCAGTAGTGCAAACGCATGAGTAGGTCAGAGTTGTGGCATCACAAGTATTGGAGTCTGTGTTGGTGCTTTGATCGGGAGTGACTTGAGTGCAGAGTGCAGGACAGAGTGAAATCTGTTGATTGCACCATCCCTCTATTTCAGGAATCAGCGGACAGTCGTGAGACTGCATGTTGGATTATTGCTTACGTCTTGTACTCAGAGGAACCTCGTCGGGGTTAATAGTATATTGGGCGGTAGTCAAGTTACTCAGAAGAGTAGCTGCAACAGCGAGGGCGGTCTTGAACGAATGCATTTTAGGATCCCAATTGATGACTATGAATTGAAAGATCGAGCAGCGGTCAGTTATATAACCATTGAAAAACAATAAAAACATTAATAAAAACAAAGACATTTGAGGTTGTTCGTTCCTTGCAGCTTGGTTGTCTAGGAAAAAGCAGAGAATGAATGTGCTTAACTGCTATTCCACAGCAACGAAGACAAGTAGATAAGCACCACAAAATAATGAGACAACTCACTGTATTGACGTTGACCTGTGCTTCCAGGATAACTCAAAAAACATGTACGGAGCAAGGAGAATGAACAGAGGAGGCAAGAGAAGAAAACGTGGGGAAACAGAAAAGGGTCCAGAGAAGACGAGCGAGAGGAGAGCTTATGAAGAGATATCAACCCAACAGATGCATGAGACGGCACTCAGACTTGACATGACCAAAGATATTAGTCTCAAGATGAGCAGGAAGCCTCACAGCTGTTCAGCTCACATCGAGACACCATGTCCAATAAGATGTATTGAATGGCATATTCTCAAAGGTGAGGGAAGTGAAGTATACCCGAGCTAAAGTATCTACCTAAGTAAGGGTTCGGAGGGGAGTGAAAGGTTAAAGACGAGCTTGTCGTGTCTCGGACGGATCGAGACCAGCACTATGCTCCATAGATAGTAACAATACCAAGCCATAGGTATCCTACAGCTACCTACTCACCTATTCACCTACTCACTCCGCAATACACGGGAGCGACCCTTTACTTTGCATCGTAGAGCTGCGCTAGGCAAGTGCAGTGGCATTGTACGAGGTCTTACGAGGTCGCTACCCCGCCTCTAGGACAACCAAGAAGTAGATGATGTACATGTGATATGATTCGACTTTGAAGTGAAGAGTGGTGGAGTGAATTGTTGAAGAAAGCCAGACAAAAGAGAGCTTTAGAGAGGAGGAATGTTGATTGACGATGGAACGGGTGAGGACGAATTTAGAGTGTGAAGAAATGGCAGAGCACCGTAGAGTATCTACCTAGGTAATATGTCAGTCAGGTGATGATATTAACTCTAATTCCCAAGGTGACAAATAAGGTATTCAATAGAGTAATAAATAAGGTAACATTGTATTATATTACTTACGTACAAGTAAGTAGTTGTTAGAAAGCTACCTAGACACTCGACCCAAACATAGATAATAAACAGCCTAAGAGTTATTTGGTTGCTTAAACAAAGCTTAGCTTAAAGGATACCTACCTAGGTAATAAGGTAATAAGGTATATACTTAATAAGTAGATATATAAATATATTAATAACACTATAGTTATATATATATAATTATAATTAAGATCTTAGAAGTT
>JAGKQE010000144.1:0-26482 GCA_022609375.1 Xenosphaeropsis pyriputrescens | reverse complement strand
CCCCCCCCCCCCCCCTCCCACTCCTCCCCCCCCCCCCCCCCCCCCCCCCCCGCCCCCGCCCCCCCCCCCCCCCCCCCCCCCCCCCCCCCCCCCCCCCCCCCCCCCTGAGAGACCATACCGCAGGTTCATGCACGGAAACCGATTCAAAACATATCAAGATGGAATGGCAGATGTAGATGAGAGATTCAGGAATGTTGAAGTGCAGCAGGTTTGGCATATGGGTTTCAAAGACGGGGCAGCAAACCCAACCATATCATGCTGAACACACCGTTTGAGTACAACAAGTTTGGCTACTCAGGTTTGGTAGATTACTTTCGAATGAATAAGTTTCGAACTCGCAACATATTCCATCATCTATCGCACGAGCATGTAGCAAGGCTACTAACCTTCGAGTTGACACAAAAAAGGCTCAAAGAAAGTATGTTATGCATTGACCCGGACCATCCAAGACGCCGAAACACAGAACTCCTTGTAAATGTGCAACGCTAAACTCCAATGCTCAATGCTCCCGCTAGTATAACTCATTACTCCTTTGGAATGCAGCCCCAACTGCAGCCTCTCCTCATCAATGGTACTAAGCTCTCAATCATATCTCTCGAGTTCTCAATACTTCCCAGAGGACTAGCCAAGCTTGCCGCACCCTTACCATCATCACCCTTTTTTATTTCCCACCATTCAATCCATTCAGTGCGTTTGACAATGAAACCCCTGCCACAAATCGTGCATTTTTGGCTGCCCATCTCTTTCACTTCTCTCGTTAGAACTAACAAATTCAATATATGCTCGGGAAAAGCAGAGTCGTCAGAAGCAACTTTTTCGGGCAGCGTTGGTAGCTCAGGGTGTTTGTAACAAGTGCGTAAGACAGACTCGATTAGGGACGGGGAGAACGATGTGTGCGACCCACGAGGTGGTGGAGGCTGTTGATGCGAAGTGCATAATGGAAGACGATTACCCACCGGAGAGCGTGACCGAGGAGGTGTATTAAGCTGAACTACAGGTCTAGACCCTCCACGAAGAGATGGATATTGGAAAGGTTCAGGGTCGGTTGGAAGCTTAATTTCTTCGACCCGGACCTTGTGATTCTCTCCAAGCAATGATGGACCTTTAAGGAGTTGACCGTTGACATCGAAGAATCTGACCGGGGTCGAGCATCGAAATTTTGTTTCCCAGTTCACTGCTGATTCCGAACCCTGAGGTGTGCTGCCTGTTCGTGATAGTGGACGTGGTAGGGGAATCTGAGGGTAGCCTGGTCGACAAGGGGTAGAACTGCTCGTGTCTAGACCTTCTGGCTCATAAAAGGGATTCGGGTGAATATGAAGCATCCGAAGTTCGCTGGATGGTTTAAAGAGCTCAAGAATTTCGTATGGTAGGTACCGTAAGTTGTTACTGGAGATGTTGAGTTCGGAAAGTTTTGTAGCTTGGCCTATGCATGGAGGAAGTTCGTTGATGTGGTTGTCACGTAGACTAAGGAAACTGAGATGTTCAAGCTTGAAGATCTCGCCGGGGACGCTTTTGAGGCAGTTTTGATAAAGGAACAGTCTAAGCTCAGGGACAAGTGGCGAGAAGGAAGCTCCAACAGAAGTATTTGGAACAAATGCATGGAGAGGTCGAATCGATTCAGTCGAAATAGATGTCAACATATGTGACCTGTTCTCATCAGTAATGCGATCCGATGCCGGCGATGATACTCACGATAGATCTATATTCTCATTTCCTACTTCCAGACACTCAGAAATAACGCCATCCTCCCAAGCAAGCTGAACTGGTTTTTGAAATGTCCTGAAAGGGAATTGTTGACTTGGTGGCGGAGGTAGAGTTTCCTCGAAATCAACGTCGGTCCCATCACTCCCCATCCAAATTCCACTATCTAACTGCCTCTTTAAAGTCCTGTTCTTCCTTTGACTCATTCGACTGTTGTCCCTCTCCGATTCTTCTTCAGCTTCTTGTCTATACCAAGGTCCACGATACTGCTTCTTGCGTCGTCCCTGTACGTAGTTGTCTGCTGATGGGTCGTCGTCACTTGAGAATATAGGGTCACTGGACAATGGCGGAGATGACTCGATAAGACGAACGCGTTTCTTCGGAGGATGGCTGGACTGTGTATCGTTTGTATTATCACACGGCACAAGACGTGGTAGAGTAAGTTCTTCATCCATGATGATATACAAGACAGAAAATACCCCTTCTCTGAAGTTAGTTTGGAGGATTTAACGCGTTACCAAGGTCGGTCTCGTGAGGGTTGTGATAAGGTAGACAGTCGCGTCTCTCGGGGCTCCCTTTTGCACGGACCTGGCTCGTTACGTAGTACGCAGATACGCTCGTTGGGGACCCCTCAGAGGGCGCGTTGGCACGAATGGGGTCTCTCACCGATAAAGTCTGGACCTTATCCGCGCCTTGTCCGCTAATCCGCACACCGGGGGTACCTACTTACCTATCTAGGTATTTTGTGTTTCTCCAAATGAAATTCGGCTGTACTACGTACTGCGAAGAAACATTATGACAAGTATCTAGAATAAACAGACAGAGCATTTGCAGCAGTAAGCAGAGTACTTTGAAAGTGTCAATTGATTTACATGCATCAAAGATTCTCGCAGCAGAAATAAATGAGTAAATTCAACCATCATCCATTTTCGTTGATGTGTATGTATGTACATGTACATACTACGTAGTCATATGCACTTCTATGCCTCATACGAATAGGCATAAATAGGCCTGAATAAGCCTGAATACGTACCCGTCAACCGTCGATTGGTTTCCAGTAGTGTGCATCACCTCGCTCAATTTGCCCTCAACCTCCCATGTGCAGATCAAGGGACAGCAAGGTAGAAGTTCGTGGCTTGAGGAGGCTGCGACACAATGCCCAAGTACTGATGCAGACTACCTACCTAGGTCTGCATTTACATCTCTTCCTTTCGCTCCTCCTCACTTCGTAATACCGATGTAATTACAATGTACGAGAGTGTGATGCGAAATAAGGTCTAATCCCAATCGTCATCGTCCTCCACGTTCGCCTGTCTCTTGCTGTCTCGAATACCTCCTTTGTGTTGTGCTAGTTCCTCTTCGTCCTCGCGATCTCGTCTTCTCTTCAGCATTCTCATGTCTGTTTCCTTTACAGCCCCAACCTCGACCAGTAGATCCTCCATTTCCTTCATGCCCATTCGCACTCCTCCAAGAGTCATGAGAGTGACGACTTGCTTCACAATATCACCCTTGTTGTACACCAGGATCGTAGGGCAGTTCTTGTCAGGATATCCCTCGATAGCCTGGTCTGCTCTGATTTGACAAAACTTGACTTCTCCAAAGTCTTGCGCAGCTTGCCGCCATAGCTCTGTGAGCACCCTCGACTCGATATTTGTTCCCATACTCGAAATCAGGTTGACCAGTACTGGGCCGTCTTGTGAGGCATCTGTGACTTCCCGCGAGTAATCTGGTTTGGATAGAGGATATACAGCGCCATGCTTGGACTTCTTAGCCAAAGATTGCATTTCCTGCATCCGTTGCTGTTTATACTTTTCGAGGAAGGCATCATCTTCATCGTCTTCGAGCTCATCTAATTCGTCCAGATCTTTTCCTTCCAGGCGGTTTTCATGCGCAAGGCGTCGACCTTCAAGGATAGCTTCTTCAATGAAAGGTGTTGGAGAGGGTGGTTTTTCAGGAATTACTCCATGTTTACGTAGAATGTCGTTCCTGGTGGTGGGGTAAGAATGCGCCTATAGGAGAGAGGTGAAGAGCTCACCATTCGGTGTCGGCATTTGGATCATCAATTGGCACGTTGATACGTTCGTCCATAGGAGCTGCCATGATGAAAGATAGGTATAGTTTCTATAGACAGAATCTTGAGAAGAACAGATGTGGTAGTGAGTAGGTACATAGGAGATGGCTCAAGGAGAAATAAACGTTAGGTACCTACCTAGGTAATGCTCCTTGCACTGCTCTAAAAGTGTCAGCCTGATATGTTTGCACTGTTTGCAGTTGCTATACAAAATTGCTACGGCGGACCGTCACAAGCTGCCCACGCACATCCTCCACGCAGAAGTGAAAACTTAGGGCTTCGCTAGGGTTGGACTAATTATCTACGAGGAAATTCGCCTCGCTACTCACACGACCCCCTCCGGATCACGATCTTCGACCATCGACAACGACTGACACTCGCTATCTACGTCTATCGCACGAACCGAAATCGACGAAAGACCCGTCAGTCACTAATCGAGATAACAAAGTCCGAAAAAAACCGTCAAGATGGTAAGGAATCCCGGGTGCCCCGTGCAATGTGGCAAGACATGAAGAGTGGAAGAACAAGTGGAAATCGCGACATCAACACACACGATAAAGCATCGAAAGAGGAGGAATGGACTCGACAGGAAGAAGATGAACTGCAAGGACGACTGGAAGATGCCGGGATAATCAAACGGATTCCGAAGAATGGAGATATGGATACGACAAAATCTTCAAGGACACTCGGCTAACGAGGTTCTGCTCGTATAGGTTCTCGCCGTTGATCTTCTCAACCCAACCCCAGCCGCTGAGGCGCGCAAGCACAAGCTCAAGGTACGCTGAACGCACAAATTAAGCCTATCCGAAGCAGACAGTGAACTAATACTTATCAGCAATTGGTCCCAGCTCCAAGATCCTTCTTCATGGATGTCAAGTGCCCAGGATGCTACACCATCACCACCGTCTTCTCCCACGCTCAGACCGTTGTCATCTGCGCCGGATGCTCGACCGTCCTCTGCCAGCCAACAGGTGGCAAGGCCAGACTCACTGAGGGCTGCTCTTTCAGAAGAAAGTAGACTATTCGTCTCGCTGCTTTCTTTTCCTCTTCGCCACGATTTTTCACGCATCGATCATCTCTTTTCCTACCCTTTCGACATGACAACTAGCTCTTGCCTCTAGTATCGATTCGATTTCGCGGATAGAAGATGGATCTCGCCAAAAATCCTACACTGCAAAAGGGCGTTTGGGTCTCCGGATATCTTGCATCACACACTTTTTTCATTATGTATTATGTCGATATGCGAAAAAACTGCATGGGTGGAAGCTGAAATGGCTATTCTACGAATGTTCGATTGGTCTGTGATGGACTTTCGGCATGAGGAGTGGAATGCTTGTTGAGGATTGCTACGTACTCCAGTGCAGGCGGAGGATTGGACTTGCTTGCTTTACAATACACAAGATCACCACAACTCAAGTTTTTTCACATCTCCTGTGCACTTCGCAGAATCATGAGAAGTGATCATCTTGTAATCCAGATCTGACCTGTTGACAAATTCTTGCTCAATATCATTCACCAATTTGCAGCACCACTCAACGAAATTCTTGAAGGCTAGATTGATCAGATCGATCCTGCCCTGCAGTACAGGCCGCTTCCAAGTAATGAGCAAAATGTGTGATTCTCAACTTATTGCCGGACTTGTATTGTAAATGACCCTCCAAAACGGTCACGGGAGTGGAAAACGTATTTCTTATTGAAAACATCCAACTTTCAAGTACTATTACAAGTACACACCCAGCGAAGAACGCACCACTCCACATGTTGGTAGTATCGTATGGATTATGAACATTCGATAACCTCATCTACCCCACCTCACCACATCGCACTATCCGTTCGTAGCTCCTTGATAGAGATGCAGAAGTGCAATCACGTGAGATGGCTGTCCATTTTCTAAGGTGGAAACGCGGAATTGTCGCGAGGCTGACGCGACCACGGTAATTTCGATGTGGTAGCCGCGGTTTGTCTAGGTACCTACCCGGGTAATAGGTACTTTCAACTTTCTACAACTCTCCTGTCACTTCCTTCGATTCTCTCCACTCTGCTTGTACATACATCTCCACTCTACATAAACCCCGCATATTACTACATAAAAACTTCATAATTTCCCTGTCCTTACCAACACCTTTACTTTCTATACGACTTATACTGCTGACCAACACTTCTCATACAACATACACGCCGGTCTGCGCCCTTTACATTTCGAACCCACCACGATGACCTCCACATCTCACCGCCAGAAACGCCCATACGCTGGACAAGCTAGTATAACCTCCTTCTTTCACCCGACCTCTGAAAACCCTACAACGGAGCATTCATCCGAGCGCTCCTTATCTCCGGCACTTCCACCAAGCATTCAATCAAATTTGCTCAGTGTTGGTATGCGAGTTAGAAAGTCGGTTCCAGAAGGTTACAAAACCGGCTCTTATAGCGCCTTCAGGCTTTTCAACGACAGCCCAACGTACTCCCAACCAGCGGAGAAGAAAGAGAAGAAAGTAGAGACTTCGAACAGGCCAGCGGTGTATGGCAGTGCCAGAAAGGAACTCACACCTTTTTGTGGGTTAATGAAGGTTGGGGCCATGGCAGTTCAGCAGCAGGAAGTCATTGAGGATACATGGTCTGGTGGGAGTCAGGGGTCCATGGCGACTACTGTAAGTGCGGGCAGTGTGATGGGTAATGGGAAGAGGAAATTCGAGGAAGAGGAAGAAGAAGAAGAGGATATGGATACTTTCATGGAGAGGTCGCTTGCTATTCCGAAGAGTAGATTGGCCAAAAGCAAGGCAAAGGGTCAAAAGAATACAGATTTTGAGGACTTCGAGGAAGCCGAGTTTTTGGATCCACGATGGAGGGAAGAGGACATGGATTATGTTTAAGCTCTAGGTGACGAATCAGCCTGGTATGGGTTTTATCACAATATTCTTGGCGTTTGGGAAGGATGTATGGATATGGGCTTTTTTGCTTTGCATAGCGGGCTGCTGGTTGGTTGCTTGTAACAATGGACTGTTCTCAGTACATGACCACTGACATTACTGGACATTACTGCATATGTTTTGAGTTGTACTTATTGCTTTTGATGGTTCTGCATTCGTTGAGAGCTGTTAATTTATTGTAACTCTACGGGCCTAAAACCTGCAGTCTTTGAAGTTTAGAAAATTCCCTGAAACCTCATCTACACTTTGATGTAGTTCAGCACAGTGTTCTCGCAATATCCAGGCTCAACAATTACTTCAACCAAGCTTGAAAGGGATAAACAGCCGCTTTCAACATATCACAACTCCATCCAGCCCATCCCCTGGCCATTTCAAATTGATTTAATGCCATGTTGAATCTCCTTACGAACACCTCGCAATTCTCAAAATCATCCGCACAAGCCTCCCAAACAGCGACTTCTTTCCCATCTTTCAAGTGAGGAAGCATCTCGAACTTGGTGTCTCCTTCGGCATTGAGGTTAATGTTCAATTTTGGACCAATTATAAGGCTTCTGCCACAAATGGTGTTGTCCGACATCAGACGTGTACCGGCATCAATAACATCTTCTGCTTTGCCCATAGCACCGCCTGCTAATAGAACTCGCGCAACAGCAGGCAGCATAGGTGTATCGATGAAATAGGGACAAAGCAGATTGATTCTTATGCCGTTCATAAAGCCGGTTCCACGAAGAGAGCGGAAGAGACCTAAGACGCCATGCTTGGACACATTATAGAGGACCTGACCAGGCAAAGGACCCAAACTTGCAACTGAGCCAATGAGAAGAAGATGGCGGTCCCTAGTATATTTTGAAGTTTCTTTTGCCTGGTTCCGAGTCGATTGAGGGTTACGGGGAAGATAGAACATGGCTAGATGTGCTGTGTAAAGAACTCCTACTAGGTCGACTTCGAAGCAGCGAAGATTCGGTGGTGGAGGTGAGGGAGCATCGAGATCTTGAGGCGATTCAAAGGTCGGTTGAGGATCAGTAATACCTGCGTTGGCCACGACTGCATCGATTCCTCCATGAGGGCTCAATTCTGCTGCTGCTCGGAAGAAATCCACTTGAGACTGCCATGATGTTACATTGCAGTTGATGTAATGAACATTTGTGTTTCCAGTTGAGGCTCGTACTTCAGCGACGAGTGATTGGCCCCTTTTGTCGTTAATATCCCCAATAATCACATTGGCTCCATGCGCAGCCCATCTCCTTAAGAAACCTTCTCCAAAACCGCTCGCACCACCAGTAATAACGATTGTCTTCCCTGATATGGTTGAGATGTCGTAAGGAAGTGATGTATCAACTGGCGGTGATTGTCGTACTTTGCCCACGAGAGACAGCACATTCTCGGATTTTGGCATTTTGAAAACTTCGTGACAACGATCTTCAATCACGGCAGCTACCTTGAACTTGAAAGCCGTGCTGATGAAGATGTGATCAAGGCAGGGCAGAGAAGAATGATGTAAATCCGACTCTACATCAAAACTGCGAGTATGCTCTTGGAGACGATCATTTGACCAGTAAAGAAACAAGCAGTGAATGAGAAAGCGACATGAGAAAAGAGAATGCAGCCAGCGAGAGTACCTTGGTCTAGCTGGCCATTAGGCCTCGGCACGCAACTTAAGAGCATACGTAGTAAAACCAATGACCACATATCTCCGCCAGATTTAGCAAGACTATTGAGGAAATCAGGTATGATGCCGCTCCAAATAGGGCGGTGATTGTGATCCAAAGTCACTTCACTATTTGGATGGATTTTTGAAAACAGCCGCGGTTCATTGACTGGTGTTTTGTATTGTCATGAGCTGAGCAATCATACTAAGCAAATCCAGCAGTGATAATCATTCGTGCAAAGTGGAATGCGGGGAAACTCACGGGAACAATCTTGAACGGCCGGCATTCAACGCCGAGGAAGCCGATTAGTAGGCTAACCATAAAATGGCTAGTCGCTAATACGAAATGGAGCCTCACTCTTATAATTTGTAGGTAGGATTGACGACGACGAGCATCGACGAGTAAGTCGTATCCATTGCCATCCAAGACCATCATCAACGCCGCAATCATGTCGATGTTTCGTGCGAAGAAGCTAGATCTGGGTTGTTTTATCAACACCAAGATTGTCCGCGACCATACCAAGCGCAAGGTCTTTGCTGAACATGAGACTGAGAGGTATGCGCATTCTTTTTACTTCATTCTCCTTGTGGCTTCGAGCCAGTTCCCATAGTGTGAATATTGATGCTGACTTCATGACTAGGCAGGCACTTCGATATATTATTCGCAACATGTCTCTCCCAGCTCGAACACGCGCCCAAGCACAACTTCAATTGACCCAGATGCATGCCTACACTCGCTCTACTCAAATCAGAAACCGATGTATTGAAGGTGGTAAGGGAAGAGGTATTTTGAGCGACTTCAGACTGTCCAGAGTACGTTTTATTTCATTTTATCTTATAGAATTTGACCATTTTCATCTGCTGCAAGGATGCGACGGTACCTTACGAATGACTTGCTAATACGTGTTCAGTATAACTTCCGTATGAATGCTCTTGCTGGAGCCATTCCTGGTGTCAAAAAGGCCAGTTGGTAGGTGGACTATGTGTTATGGTGTGGCCAACTCTTCTCGATTGAAGATTGAAGGAGGAAGATGAAAGGCAACTTCTAGCCTAGAACGAGTTTATACCATGAAGTTGGGTTGTGCATAAGAAGGCGTTTGGGAGGTTTGTAGCCATATTGACGTCCAGAAAGGCATGCATGTTGTACATCAATGTTATGAACATCATTTGAATCCGGATCTTCACTTGCATTGTGGAATCCTCAGCTATTGATTCCAGAACATGGATCTGACCAAGACGGCTGCGACTATGAGACTTTGCGAACTCTTCAAGGTAGTGTATGTATTGATAAATTAGATCATGTGGCGGGTAGAGTATCACCGTTGTATTTCACTATCTTATCCTGCGCGGCTTCCTGCATATAGCAAACAATTCACTTACGGAAAGCTTTGATAAATGAATGAAGGTCTGCAAATAGAGGTACTCTAAACTTCAGTATTTTGACTCGAGCTACCTATGATAGACTTCCCTCTGGACTTGGCTTTTTTCTACTTTGCAATAGCGTGGGTATTGGAATCATCATTCACTGATAACTCGCCATCAAACACATACCCGCGTCTAATCAATCCAGGATTTACTTTGGCTTCTCCATACATACTCAACTTCCACACCACTTACCACCTTGCAATCAACTTTACATTCGACATTCGATATTCGACCCAAATCTAACTGACAATCTTACGATTGTCTCTTTTCCAACGATCCACTCCAACCAATATCGAACAACATTATCTGCAATCGTATTCATCTACACTCCACAATCATGTTCCGAAGACTTCCATCCGGTCTACCATCCGAGCCAAAGTTCCCCTCCGGTCTTAAAGGTCTAGGATACTTCGTTGACGAAACTACTGATGAAATCCGCTTGATCGAAAACCCAAAGGCCTACTTCAACTACTTCCTCACTAAAAATGAACGCTGGAACGATGTTCAACGTGAAATGATGAATGGTACATCTTTCTGCTCCTGAGGCTATTCCACTCACTTTCAAGTAGAAGATGCGAGCTGACCGTGATGATCTAGGCGCAATCCGTGAAATAGTCCTCGATAGACTCCACGCCCTCGGCCTCGAAGACCTACGTCTCCCTCTTGGCGCAAAGCAAGGAGATCCACATATTCCAATTTTGGTATCCAATAACCTCTCCACGGCGAAGCGCGTCATTTTGTTCCTTGGTGACCACACTCAGGATTTGGGAATCCTGGCATATCGCATTATTGGTGGCACTGGTGGTATCAACGCTGGTTCCGTAGTCAACATGGTCAGGGACATCCAATCCAAGTTGCCTGATACCGCGATCATTATCGGCAATCTTGGACAATTGAGATGGTGGTGTCGAGGTAGTAAGGCGATTACTGTTCCTTCCTGGTATGCAAATCCTCGTAAGAGTGCGGTACATGATGCTCCACGCTTTGATGAGACCAGGAACACGGTGGAGAGTAACAGAAATACCGTTGAGCATGTCGACTATCTCATCAATTCGGTTATTGGGCAAATCTGTGATCCTACGGCAGTTATTGATATCATCTCTGTTAGCGAGGGAAGTCTCCAGGCTTGCTATTTCCTCGATAAAAAGAAAAATTGGGAGCGTTGGGGTAAGAGAATTGGTGGCTTGGTCATGGTGGCACCTTATCATAGTGTGCAGGATCTTGAGAATCATAAACTTGTGGATTGGCTCGTTAAGCGTTCTCGTGCTTATATCCTCTCGGACGCTCCAACAGGAACCCCAGTTCGTGCTCATGCTGGCACCAAGAGAACTCCAGGTTTCGGTGCAACGTGTTACAGTCTCGGTGAACCGTTTATTATCGAGAACATACTGCCAAAAGGACATGTAGCTGTGGTGGATTGGTTGAAAGAAGTTGGCAAAGACAAGCAGTACGAGAATGACGACATTTGTATCATTTCAACTGACGACGAGGAAGTGCCAGAAACCTGGGGTGCTGTTGAAGGAGGAGGTGGTGGCTGGCTTGGAGTAGAACCCGACACTCATGATGGTGCAACTGAGGGTAATCAGGAACCAGAAGTTGTAGTCGAGAACATTGGTGTATCTACTGAGGCTTGAGGGAAGCAGAAGATATCCAAGGGTTTGGGAGGCCTGCTTTAGATAAGACTCAATAAATTCATGGCTTTTCTGTTCATTGGTCCGTTTTGGTGATATGGTCCCATGATTGTGCATAGTGTTACATTGATATTGAGCCCAATGCTTAGTTAAGTAGATTGCTGGAGGATCTTAAACAAGGACATAAATGTATAATCACAAGCCTAATTTTGAGTGTCACTGTAAATACATTAAATCATCTACGTTTAAGCTTAATGCAGTGAGTTGAAATTTGTGGACGTATATAGTCACACCTATTGTAAAAGTCTACGCCTTTACGGCTTTCTTCGTAGGTTGAATTCTAGCCATCATTTCCTCCTTTGTAATGAGATGATCAATTCTCTCCAAAAGTCCAAGCAAACTCTTCATGTTTCCACTCCATTCATTCAAGACATCATCGGCATCCCTACTCTTGGCAAAGTTGACAATCCTCGCGGGACGATCAATCTTCGCATAAACCGTCTTCGCGGTGACGAGTTCGGAGATATACTTCTCGGTCTCATCCTCGGTCAAATCCAACAACTGCGTCAAGCGAGACATCTGAATTCGAGTGTAATATTTAGCCACCACACGAACGTTATGCTCAATGACGCGCTTGCGAAGATCCTCCCAGCGCTGGAAAGCCTTCTTGTCGGCAGCACCTGAACTCGAATCGAAGACATCTGTACTACAGAGATGCGGAGCAAAAAGCTTGGAAACTTCTGGCCATCTCATGAGCTCTTGAATGGTGAAGAGTTTGAGGAGCTCAGCTTCTTGAGGGACTTGGGTGTTACGGGTATCTTTGTGAACGCGGTGAAGGAGATCGTGTTGTTCGTTGTCGTGAGGAGCAAGGATGACATAGTAGATGACTCTTTGTAAGGTCTACAACCGTTAGCAAAAATCTATCAATCTGAAAAACAACTTACAGCTCGCAGTTTTTGCGGATCTTCCTCAACAGCCTCGGTATCCAGAACTTGGCGGTAGTGCTTGCAAGCATCCAAGTACTTGTCATCCTGCTTCGCCAACAAGATCTGCTGCTCATAGTATCTGAGCTTGAGATCTGTAACATCATCCTCCTTTGGCTCTGGGACTTCCTCACCCTTATCGCGCTTCTTTTGTCTGGCCTTCCCCTCTGATTCCAACTGTGCTGGTGTCTTCTTTGGTTGTCTGGCAATATATTTTGTGGAGATCTTTCTGCTCAAAATTCCCGCCTGAGTCCAATCCTCGCTCTCAATACAAAGCGCCACCTGTTCGAGAATGAATTCCGTCTTCTCTCTTCTCTCCATGCTACCAAATGTCTCCACTTGCAACTCGCAGAGGATGTCTGTCGCTGCCTTCAAGTCTCCTTGCTGCTTCTTGATATCCGAAAGTACCTTGGTGACACGAGCTCTCTCGACCTCAACGAAAATCTTGCCCTCGGTGACTGTCCGCAGAGTTTCGATGACTGTGAGTTTTGTATCGAGGTTTGGCGTCTCATCGAGGAAGCTCATGACAACTTGCACCATCTTCGTAGTAGCCTGTTTGATTTGACCATGCTTCTTAGAAAGAAGAAGAACCTGCTCGTTGAGTAAACTCCAGTCGCCGGCGTCTTTACATAATGTGACGATGGATACGAGAATTCTGGAGGTTGAGGCAAGGTCGGAAGCCTATATTTGTCAGTACATCAGCCTGAACATACGCGGTGATCTTACTTGTCTGGTTTGCTTTTCGAGCGCAGTGAGTTTCTCGAGAGCTCCTTGTAGGTTATTCTATATACAAGGTCAGTATCTGTATGTGACATCGTCAATTTACATACCTTGGCCAACTCCTCCGCCTCTGGAAGTTGCTTGTCAACCTCCTTCGAGAAGTCCTTCTCAGGTTTGAGTGTAACCTGACCCTCAGACATGGTGTGAGATGTGCGAAATGAACGGAAGGTATGTCAGCGTGGATTATAATGAATAAGGTCTCGATATGTCTCCACGGATTGGTGTTGGGCTGAAGAGAAGAATATGGTCGTTTGGATTGTTGTCTGTAGCTTCAGGCGATGATGTTGACGCAGCTCGGAAGCTCTATAATGCGCGTTTGCAATTGGTGGCAACCGTACCTAGGTACCTAGTGCCGTAGCGCGCTCCGAAACTCAGCCTCAAGTGCCTCATCAATGGGCCTTATGCACTATGTAATACATTCATCAAAGCACCCAGTAGGTATTATTTTTATTTTAGACTCAACTCAACTCAACCCTCACTGCTCTTGCTCTCGAACCTCTACAATGAGAACTTACTATTGGGAACTCGCTCGCGGAATAGACGAGATAGGTCACATTTATCCTCACTCATACATCAGATCCGACTCGACATCGTCATTCATTAAATCCACAATAATCCAACAAGCTCGCAATGCTATGCTAAACAACGCTACACATGCCATAGCATCTAAGTGAAGAAAACGCCCATTCTATTTACCAGGATTCTCAACCCCGAATTAATTCAGAATCCTACTTCGTCTACTAACAGTATTGCCTGTCCCACCGAGAGTTCCATTACCCAGATCTATTGACAATCCAACAAGATTGATAGTATATCCAGTACCGATCGTGAAATTGCTGGCATCGGAATTGGTACCTCCATCTGTAAAGAACGACTGCAAATGAGTTTGTGCAGTGACGGCGACATCTATCGACTCCTTTTCCAAGACATAAAGAACAGCCACACGTGCGAAATCGAGTACATCTTCGGTTATGGCGAAAGTCGCCGAGGCTTTGGCGGTAGATGCAGTAGATGTAGCAGACATGCTAGTCGAATCGTATATAATTCCGTTGGACGTTGCAACAGCTCTTGCAGAAATGGTAGCTGTTGCTGAACCGGAAAAAGCACTTGTCGCAAAGAGATCGTCAAACCTCTTTACTTTTGCCGCTGCAGTCGTTGATGACGCAGACGGAGAGTCAACGTTTGAAGAGGAGCCGGATCGCTGACTTTCACCATCAAAAGTGACGAGAGCATTCTCTGAGGTACAGGTAAAGTTGTCCGAGTTGAACCGAGAGATAATGACATTCGAGGTTAGGGGAATGGAAAAATTAGTCTGAGAGGCGGAGATCAGACGGGGAATTGCTTCACCAATTGTAACGTTACTGGCGTCGGTGAAGTTCGCACTCGTACAGCCCGTGGAGCTTTCCACCGCGCATGTGGAACCAGTGAACCCGTTGGTGCATATACAACTACACACTCCGGAAGTGATTGAATTTGTGCCACCGTTGAAGCACGTGAGGGCTGCTTCACAAGAAGAGATCGAAGCCGCAGCTGAAGTGGTAGTTGATGTATCCTTCGAGTTGTGCTTGTTAAGGACGAGGAGTTCAAGAGGAATGATAATGGCAGCAGCAATGAGGATGAGGATTATGAGGAGCAGGAAGAGAAAGCAACAGAGGGACACTCCACAGCATCTTTTTCCCTTCTTACGTTTAATGTCCTGTTCCTCTTCATAAGCTAGAGGAGAACCATTATACCCCTCTGGCCACTGAGAGCTTGGACGTGCACGTCGTGGGGTCTGAGACCGAGGAGTACCAAGACCAGGAGGTGGAAATGCCGAAAGAATATCAGAGAGCATGGATAATCCAGACCGACGTCTGTAATTATTGCCTTAGAAGAGTCAGTATACCATTTCAACCTCAAGATAGATCAACTCACTATCCCCCAAACCTTTCTCATCACCCGACTCCATATCGCTTGGGATATCGTTGAGATCAACCATTCGACTTCCTGGTCTTTTACCATTATCCATCATAGCAGCGAGTCTGGTGGCGCGTTTGATCAAATCCGGCAAACTGGTCAAGCTACCTCTTGCTTCTGCCTCCCTTACTGCATCAATATCGAGCCTCGCTGGTCTACGAAGTGCGGCTAAGCGACTAAATCGGGAAGATTCTCTTTGCTGCATTGCTGGTCTAAGAACTCCAGGCCCTATTGTTGCACTATCTGCCCGGGCGAGACCAAGAGGACGAGGCATCAATGGCATGGGTGGAGCATCGGTCGAAGGTTTTGTGGTTTGAAGTGTCGGCACAGTTTCCGAGGATTGAGTGTTTGCCCTTTCGAAACTTGGTGTCTGACTTCGCGAGCTGTCCTCATCTACAGAAGGCCATTGCGTATGTCTTTGATCGTTCGTCACAACCTGAGGTGTAGATGCATTCGCAATCGCGGCTTTCATCTCTGCCTGTCCAAACATACCCATCTTTGCCAACTTGTTTGCCGGAACAGGCTCGGGGATTCCAAGACTCCCAGGGGTTGATGGTTCAATTCTTTCCGAGCTTCTTGTTGAGATCAGAGAAGGTTTGCCTCTCTTTCCCACACTAGCTTTGCGTACTAGACCAGACTCATCACCGTCATCACTTCTCGATTCTGAACGGTGGTCTGGGCGCTCGTCAATAATTTCAAAATCGGAATAAGTGTCTGATAACCCAGGTGAAATCTCTCCCTCATAGTATGGCACTGGAGAAGCGGATCCCCAACTCGATGGAATTGCTGCACTTGATGCGTAGGAGCCGTGAGATCTACTACGATCGCTTTCTTCTGGAATTGGTGATACAAATGAGGCCTGCGAATAATATGATGATGCTCCTCGGCGAGAAGTTGGGGGTGGTCCCAAAGTAGATCTTCGAGAAGGGGTCACAGGTGGAGGAATAGCCGGTATGGGAAAGTCGGGAATTGTCCCCACAGATGAGATAACAGATGATCGCGATTGCGGGGATTTAAGATTATTCAAATCATAAGGTGATAACAGAGACTCGTCAGGAAAGCGAGGAGCGTCCACTTCCTGAGATGCTGCTTGTGCCGCTGCCCTTTGCTGGGGTATATAAGGGAAAGAAGCAGTGTGTTCTTGGAGTTTCGATGCATCCAGAATGGATGGAACATGACTTGGTCGAGGGGGTCTTTGCGGGGGAATTGAACGTCCTGGAGGAGGCTGATATTCTCTATCACCAACAAACTTGTCTGTCGGACTATTGCCTGGGCCAGCTGGGAGGGGCCATTGAGGAGCTGGCGTAGGTCGAGATATGGTCATAACTGGTGGCTCTGGAACTTCAACATTTCTTTGCTGTGGGATTGCATTTTTCAAAATGGGTCGTGGTCCAGCTGGTGGAGGCGGAGCTGGTCGAGGACCTTCCAACGCACTTAGTTGTCTTATCGGCCTGGGAGGACTGGGCATCTCAGGAGGTAACCCAGCTTGCATCCTCTCTCTCGCTCTTCTTACTGACCCGCCTCCACTACTCTTCCCCCTCACGTGGGTTTGTTGAGAGTCCATCTTTTCGTATATAAATTATTCGGTCTGATCGTTTGGTAAGTGCGCTAATGTGATCCAATACGCAATCCTCAATCCAGATCGCCCTTGCACATGCATATATCCGTAGAAGTGTGTTTCCGTTGGTTGTCGCGCAGCCGGATAACGAATTGATCCAGAGGTAGCTGAAAAGTCCTTCAAATTGAGAAGATCTTGGTATTTGTCGAGCGGGCTAGCTGAATTGACAAAACAACAAGTGAACTGATTAGCAAGCGCGGTGACCTTGAGATATTTGTGTTGAATGTTAAAAGAACGTGGAGCTGGTCACTCGGACCGCTGAGAAAAAAAGATGTAGTTGAAGACGGATCAATTGAAGAATATAGATCGCATCGCAGAATGGTACCGATATCGTCTTGGTATTGACTTCAAACCCCGATCGCCAAAAAGAAACTGTATGAAAGGTTAGCTTCTACCACATCTATCTACCAAAGACATTGTAGTGACGTCGTCCAGCGACTGATCAGAAAGGATTTCTGTATTGTTTGTGTTGTCGAATATGAAGTGAGAATCCAGGAAGACAATAGAAAAATGACGAATGTGCCGGCCATAACCAGGGCGCAAGCAGATTTGAGCAATTAACTGAAGTGGCCACAGGTGACAGCCATGACATCGACAGTCAAGTTGCGAGCATTTGATACCTGCCACGAACGAGATGGTCAGGAGTATGAAGTTGTTCACGTACATTTGGTGTTTCGAAAGCCTGTCAAAAATGTCTATGCGATGTCGAAGAGACCCCTCCTCCAAAATCCAGAATGGGCAAAAGTCGTAGATGACCCCAGCTATCCAAGATTCAACGAGTTCTCCGTTATGGTTTCACTAGGGATTCTTCCTCTCTCTTTTCCTTCTTCTCTTTTGAATCTGGTCGTCTGGATCTGGGATTTTGTTGCGCTGGGCAGTGGGCGAATATGTTGGCTGTCGAAGCCGGATGGTCGCTTTAGGATATCTTGATGGATTGAGCGAGTGGAGCTTCAAGCTCTGCGGGCGATAAAAAGAACGTAAGTCAAAACAATGCCCTGAGGCTATGAAGAATGAGAAAATGAAAGGAAAGTCGCTCGAAGCTGACCACAATGAATGACGCAAAAAGTATTAGAGAGCAATAGGGAAGAGGTCCTGGGGATATCATTCAGGTGGTCCTTTTTTCGACAGGAGTGGAGCGAGCGAGCGAGACGATCCTTCTTCCTTGACCTGCCAAAGGAATTCAAGCGACTCGACTCGGATGATTCGCAATTGGAAGCCCTTGTTGTCTTCCAAGCCAAGCCCTCGTGGAATCTGGTATGCTTAGACGACTTTGTTCCTTATCCAGGAATTTTGATTAAAGATGAGATTAAAGGTTAGCAGTGTGGTAGAGTTCTATATGGGTAGTCTTCCGCGAAGGGCCATGGGATGGCTCCTGTGGTCCTTGAGGCTTGAAAGAGGCATGAAGGATAGACCTTGGGAGGGCAGACGCGATAGTTCACGCAGCAGTGGTGAGGGGAGTTAGTCGTTAGCCTCACATTTACGCACTGGTGCGATGCACAGCAGGTTGCGAGTGCTGGGAAGGATGAGAAAGCACAAGGGCAGAGGAGAGGTCAAGGGTACGGTTATCTGGTCGCCGATGTGGTCAGACTAGACCAGGAACAAGAACGGGGTTCATCGTTCACCTGTCGACAGTTTACTTCTCTTCTCCATCCCTCGCCGGCTATGTTTGGTTCTTCCATTCACTTCGTCAGTCGGATCTCTCATTCATAATCAGTATTTTATACTTCAATCCTCTTGCTGAGTTATCGAGCTACCGTATTCTATCTCCTCATTGGTCCTAGGATAACGAACTCATGTATTCATACCCGGAGAAGCGATGGCTAACAATTTCCTAACCCTAAGTAAGGTATCGAGTCGAGAGACGCATCACAATCAAGAACAAGAGACGATAACCTGGAGGTAAAAGGAACGCAAGCTGCACGCTTTCACAAGAACAAATGCGAGGGAGGCAGCACGAGAGTGAGGAGAGCACGGATGGACATCGCATCGCATCGCATCGCATCGTCTTTCTGGGCAAATGCATGGATGTAAAAGGTATCTCAACCCTCTTCCTCGCATAGACAGACGAGACATGGGTTGTCGTCAACGCAAAACAACCACCAAACTGAAAATAAGCACGGGGGTGACGAATGGACCATACTTGACCCTCTCTTTTCATAGGCACATACTGTTTCTGCCTCCTACAGAATGCCTTCCCAAAACTCCTATGTACTTGGAAAAGCGAGCATCATTTTTATATAAAGATTCGAAGCAATCCTGTAGGAGTTATGGGAAGACGGATGGCTTCGATCCTACTGGGAATTCTATGCGGATTTCATAGGATTGGTATTGAGTTCGAGGATCGCATGCGCTTCTCGTGGTACTCCATACCTACGCCGCTCACTCTCACTCTATTATCCAATTGCATAGCCTCAACCCCTCTGCAGTTTCTGTCGATCTCGGGTCTCTCTTTCTGCGGCCTCCAATGGTGGACATCTCAGTCTGATTGATGATAATGACATCCATACACACCAAGTACCTACCCCGTACTTGATACTGCACCGCTATTCATACTTTACGCGGCTTCAATACTGCTTTCCGCACACGACGAACGAGGGAAACTTCTCTTTTGTGTTGCGTACTCCCTGTGAATGTGAAGCCATGAACTCTGGTGTCAGTTTCTTGGACTATACCGCCATCTGGGTTCTGCTCTGATTGGGGCTTATATTTCTGCACTTTGTAAAGGGCGGCTGAAAGGATTGAACAGGGTAAATGGCCCGAAGAGAGGGTCTTCGGCGAAGGATACGCTAGACGTTGGACTTGCACTCAGCGCCGTCAAATCCCCAGGTCCCATCTGAAATAGCGAGGGAAAGGAGAAAAGAGACAAGAAAAGAAAAGAAGGGCCTTTGGTGCTTCTACGGTATTTTAAACCACTAACAAGTACGTCTAGTTCATGCTGTAAGGGCTTGATAGCACGAGATGCATGGTCTTTATCTTACCTTGCATCAAATATGCTGGCTACACGCATATGCTGGGAAAAGCTTACGTTGTCGATGTACTGGGTCACTGGATGTGTATGGTGTCATGGAATGATAAGCCTCCTTACATATTCGGATGATACATAGCACTCGATCGATGTAGTTATACATCTTGGTTTTAAGTGTACTGGCTCTTTCTCCGAATCTGCCACTTAACCTATTTGCTTTGTATCTGGTGCATGAAAGAGGATCGACTCTACCAACTTGGTCCATTTCTACATCAATGCACAGCTCTCAAAAGCTTCCACGCTTCATCTTGCTACCCTCCACCTACGCAATAGACTGGAGATTATCTCCGGATTTTCCTACCTGGTTCATGTGTTCCTTCTTTGCATTCCTCCTTCATAACGAAAATTGCAAACCAAAAGAGAACAAAAGAAGTAGAGAAATCACAGAACAAGAACTCAAGTGAATGCATTGTGGTTGGTGGACAAAATTCATAGTCCGAGGGTCGTTATGGCGACTGGTGCTCAGACACATCAACAGACCCCAACACCATGGTTAGCATGTCACCACAATAGATCAGATGAGACAAAACTGTAGAGTAGAGCGAGACTAAGGTGACACTGAATAAGGTAAACCCCTCCATCGCATACCTTATCTAGTAGCCTCTACCTACAAAGTACGCCAACTTGGAGATGGTGATACTTTGGAATAGACAGCACATGAATCTGGTACTGCACGTGTCTTTGGCTATTATGAGATTTGGGATTTGGATCTATTGGAAAGGGCGAACATTCATAAGGGTGTGATATCTTGGTGTTGGACAAAAGACTTTTAGGAATGATTCAGGCTGCGACTCGACCGACATCCACACGAGAATAGCATATCCCATACATGAGTGAGTACATGCTCAGCATCATATCGAACCTGTCTCCTCGCCACGTCTAGGGCAATGTCTTTCAATCGCATGTACGCCTATTGGGGTAAATAAGTGTTCAAGGATACCCAGATGAAAATGGTTTCAAGTTGCGAGTCCGAGCTCACATTCAGACGACCTCGGGCCAGGTCACGGCCATGTTCCCTCCCATTGCCTTCATTTCCGCCATGAACAAAAAATGAAGAAACAAAAAAGGCCTCATCTCCTCGGGTCTCCTCTCGAGCAATATATATCCTAGCCGGCCGACGAAGCCCGAAATTATCTCTGCTGGTTTAGGCCCATCACACGCCATTTCTTCACTCTTCCTCCCAACATCGTCGTGCGAGCGAGTCTGTTGTGTGAGTTCGTTGATCGTGATAGCGTGGAGCCGGAGAGGTGCGTCTTGATGTGACAACAAAGCGTATGTTGTTGACTATCGTAATGTACTGTGTACTATGTATTTGCTAAATAGTAATGATGCCTGAAATAGAGAATGCGGTATGGGATGTGATAAGTAGTTGTGCGTTGCTGCTGCTATGTGCTGTGCTGTGCTGCTTTGGTGGAGTATTGGTATTTGGTGACGAACTTGCGGTTGTTTCATAATATGCATGCAGATGTTGTCTTGCACATATTGTGCAGACACTCAGCTTGTGCTTGGACGATGATAACAGTTGATAAGCAACCTATCATAGTGAGTCTATGTTTGAAAATTGTCTTGTATTTAGGCACATCTCTTCTCTCCTTCTAGATGTTGAGTATATCTTGGGAAAAAACCGCGGTGAATATGTGGGGTACTCTGGTCTTTTAGCTGAGCTTGACTGTACTCTCATTCTATTCGTATTGTGGTCCTGTTGATGAATTGGGTTGTGTAGATATTGGTTGGTTGACTAGAAAAGCATAAACGAACTTCATGAGAATTAGAAAGGCCTAGAGGCTACAATGACCAGCTAGTACGTGTTTCATCATGCATCTGGATAGTCAGCAACAGTATTCATAAAAAGAATAGTAAGTTCAGAGCTCGTTGTAGTACATATTGAACTGAAGAGGTAGTTCGATGTACATACCCTGCCAATCTCAAGAGTAATATATACAGCCAATAAACTGTCCCGTCCAGACAAAGCCCTCTCCATATGTTTTTCTCGTTTGTGCCCGCCTCACAACATGTTCAGCCAGTTCATAACCATCATAGCTTTGACCAGATTTCCCCCTATTCCAAGATGGACGCCGTCTCTTACGTCACCTTGAATGCTCATGTTCCAAGTGCCTAATATCTCAAGTCCTCTTGCCGTTGCCTCGTTTCTCATGCTTTCCTCAAACACCCTTAGAGCCTTGTTCCCTTGACTAACCAGCCACTGATCTGGTTTTGCCTTTCCAGCTGCACTGGGAGTGACAAAGAGACGAGGATAGGGTCCTGGTGTAGCAGCAAGGACAGTATCCAGCCACTGCAAGCTTCGAGAAAGAGAGAGATCAGACCAAAGGCCGTGACCAAGGATAAATACAAGCTTTTTCGTTGTGTATGGGGGTGGAAGGTGAGACTTTAGAGAAGCGAGTTCTTGTGTTGGAATGGGATATGATACTATCGATTCAACTTGGAAGAATTAGCAGATATATTGGTGCTCAATAGAATGGAAAGCCGTACTGATAACATCAACTTTTTTCTTGCAAGTGAGACTCTTGGGGTCATGATGAAGAACATCAGATGTTTTGTAGATTCCTTGGACAGAGCAATCCTTGACATCGAACTGGCCGTTGCAGAAGCAGTTCTTCCTGTGTAGAATCAGCATCACCATGAGAAGCCGTACATCCATTCTTTACTTCTCCTCTTCGTTAAAATTCCAACCAGTGACAGCTCCATAACCCAGATCTTCCCTCAGAAGTATATTGAGTGCTCCGATGACATGACGCAACATTGAATCTCCCACAATGATGACTCGATCGAAGCGTCCCAGTATCTCACAAATCTCAGATGTTGTGAACCATCGCATATCACATGAACGAGGCATGTATGGTGCTTCGAGACCAATACGGCCTCCAGATGACATAGCAGTAAGGAGATCAGATCGGTTGAAACATAGTGGCGAGAACGGTTTGTGGAGTGAAAGGGAGTTGATGGGGCATTTTGCTCGATTTCGGTAATTGTTGAAGGTGTCGATACTGTCGGGCTTTCGTTCGATCTCTGCACCTGGAGGTTGAGAGGATAGTTTCGTGAATTGACATGATTGAGTCTATCAGGAAGTCAGAGATCAGAGTCGAGGTGAGGAATGAAGTTGTACCTGGATTGCACTTGACGTGGCCAAGAGAATGAAGACGAAAGCTGCGACGCCGACTGCAGCTTTGACTGCCCGCTTTTGCACAATACGCCAATTCCACATTGTTTTATATTGGAGAGCAAATGCAATGGAGAGGAACAGAGGTTGTCGTATATTTGTTGGGCAGGATCGTGCCTGCGCTTTCTAGATTTGTCAATCAATATTGCTCTTTACAAAATGCATATTTTTCGATTATACACAACGAAATGGTTGCCCAGTACTCGATACTTCGGAAGCTCCAGAGTATCTGAGATATCTAAATGGCCCAGGTAGTCTAGATTATTCACATGGTTCCAAATATTCAAGTTTGGTAAATTATTATGCAAGCGTTCAAAAACCATTTCTGAACACCTGGTAGTCAATTTCTAGGCTAGAATACATCTCAACTGTTTTGTAGACTGTTAAAATAGGTCCCTACTAGCAACCTGAGAAAATCATCTTATAAGTGAATATACTTCTTGTCCTATTAACTTCTTGATTATTTGGGGATCTCTATGTTTAGAGAGCTTCAGTTCAGAACTCTTGGCAGAACTCTTGGATTATTCACAACTCCTTGATCGGAGATCTTTACCCATTCAAAGAGAGCTTTAGTTATCCACAACTCTCCAGTTATGGCCTTCTTCATTGTCCACAAAGACAAGAAAAACTAGAGGTATCAATACTAATATCTCAGTAGGAATGAACAAGCTCGAGTTCATGTTAGACTTGCAGCTCTCACGAACACTATAATGGTCTTTACCATTGTTGCATATCTCCTCTGGGTCTTGAGGACATTCTATCTATTACCGAAGACGGGATTTGAATACATATGCTCTTCGTAGCCATTGTTGTAGATCTGGGCGTTCAAGTGTCGTAGATATTACTGCTGTCTTGTAGTTTTGGTTGGACCCATTTTAGCTTATTACGATAAGCGATACCTTCAACATATCGATAGCACCACTCCTCCAACATTGCAACATCTTCAACAACATCAAAATGCGTCCCCGAATACCGCAGAGAATACTCACCCTCCGCCCACTGCGGCCTCCGAATCGTCTCTTTACCCAGAATCTCAACTGTCGTCCACAACTCCCATTCCTCAGCAGCCCCGTCCGTAGGCCAGACACTGTTCGTTTCCTCACCACCGAACGCAAAATATACCTCAAAGAACAAGCTCTATTGGCTGGAAAATACACAACCATCCTCTGGACAACCACAGCTCTAGCTTTAGTTGTTGTCTTCGGTGTTCAGCAGGAGTACCTCGAAAGGAAATATCCGAGTCCTCACGAATGGAGTTGGGTCACAAGGAAGGATTATCGAAGTGCTAGGTGGAATGAGGAGCCCGCCGATGGAAAGATCATCGACTGGGCACGTACGGGCAATGCCTATCGCTTGTTGATCCGAAAGCTGGAGAGTCCCTCAAAGGAAGGAGCCGGTATAATAGAGCTCTTCAATACAGACACCAATGAGCATTTCAAGACGGCATTGAATGTCGCCCAAAAGTCAGAACCTTGGAGGAGAGCATATCACGATATCTTGATGGGTGCTGCGAGGGCTGCCGAACATTTAGATGACTGGGTCAGAGATAAGACACGGAATACGGCTTTCCCTGGCAATGTTGTCATTGGCCCATCAAACCCAGATCCTCGACCTGTACCACCTGGTGCTGCTTCTCCACCTCGCGAAGAAGACTGCGAAGAAGCCTTCGAAAATCCAGACTTTTACTATCACCGCATACTTGCTACCGAAGGCTTCGACAAGAGACAAAAGTTAGACGCGGCCTTGGGGTATGCGAATTGGTTAGACTATAAAGGAAATGCAGATGCAGCAGACGACATGTACCAAATAGCCTTGGATATAGCTCAGGACGGTCGAGATACTGTGGAAAAGTCTGGTGCTATCAAAGCCAATGCTGGCCTTGTATCAGCCAATGTCTTACGTACTACAACAGCTCTCGCTGTTCATTGCGCAGTCAATGGAAACACATCCGCAGCATTACCGATTTTTCTCTCAGTACTGCGCGCACGTCGTGCATTACCCGATGATATTCCCTCAATGCGGTCTACGCTCACAAACCTGGACGAGGATGATAGTGGCTTCCTGAAGAACCTCTGGGGTATTGTCAGACGCGTAGTCATTGCACCTGAATATCCCCCACCCCCGCCATCCGGTATGGAAACGCCCACTCGCACCCCGGAGGAAAAGTGTGAAGAATCTGCTATCATGGCGTACATTGGTGAAATCCTTTTTGCCTCTGGTAATTCGGGACGAGACGGCGGCTTGGCTTGGACCAGAGAAGCAGTCGATGTTGCCGAGGAAGAATTGCGCACAGCAAAGTTAGGCAGACCGGCGAAGAAAATCTGTACCGCTTGCTTGGGGGTGAGTCTTGAAAATTGGTCGAAGATGGTATTGAGATTGAGTAAGGAGGAGAGAGCGAAGAAAGTTGAGTCAAGCAGCAGCTGGTGGGGAAAGCGTGTGCCAACAGATATTAAGGGGAGATGGGAGAGTGAAGAGGAGGTGGTTCAAGAACGGTTAAAGAGGGTCAAGGGCTTGATGGGTGTAGATCTCAATAGTGGAGGGGGATCGGGTGCTTTTATTTTCAAGTAGTAAACGTTTCGCCTTGAATGAATAAATGTAATGTGATACTTGTTGCTAAGAGTATCTGTCAAGGTACACGGTCAATTACTGCCTTCTATGACGGTCTGTAATGGAAGAACAATCTACTATATCCTTACATTGACATAAATACTATGAGATGAACTTAACTAGACTGCAGAGTAGATCCTATATTCTCTCTTCAATCGTTTCAACAACCCAATAACTATACAGAACATATTAGTATCCCTCGACAATTTTTTTGTATTTAGTAATTGGTTTTACAAGATATCTTTAAACAATTTGAAGATATCTTGAAATATTTTGCTACTAGAACACCAATCAATTTAAAAATATCTCTAGCAATCTAACTTTAATATAGTAATTAACCCTAATATAATTACTAATTACTAATTAGCAAATATATATTATATATATAAAATAAACATATACAACCTAATATATAGGCTATATTTCCTAATATAATTACCTATTAGTAAATATATATTCTTGTTATAACCTCTAGCTATTGTTAGTCTAAGAATATAACAACTATTATAATAACCCTTAATAATATACCTAATAAACATTAGCTTAAGGATATAATAGCTAGTATATAGGCTATTATAAAGGTAGTTATATAATAGACCTAAGAGATCCTAGAAGGACTTCTATAAACTTCTAAGGGATCTAAGGGATCTAAGAAGTAAGAAGCTACTATATAGATCTTAGTATTTCCTAAGTAGATAGAAGCTTTATACTTAACTTTAATTAATACTTTATTATCTACCTTTATCTACTTTGATCTTAGTATTTAGTTATATACTTTAATACTAATAGCTACTTAATCTAGTTATTAAAGAGCCCTTACCTCTTTAACCATCCTTAGGGTTAGGGTTAGGGTTAGGGTTAGGGTTAGGGTTAGGGTTAGGGTTAGGGTTAGGGTTAGGGTTAGGGTTAGGGTTAGGGTTAGGGTTAGGGTT
>JAGKQE010000143.1:0-27330 GCA_022609375.1 Xenosphaeropsis pyriputrescens | reverse complement strand
ATAAAAAAAAAATTTTTTTTTTTTTTCCCCCCCCCCCCCCCCCCCCCCTCCTTATTTATAGTACACTTGTACTCGAATCTTCTAAGCAGCGAATGACTTTACTTTTCAAAAACATAACGTTTAACATCCCTGATCTCCTGTAGCTATATGACTGCTGAAAGTGTTAGCATTTTTCGGAGTCGTCTAGCTATTCCAAATGTGTTTATATCTCTAGGATAAGAGATGTGGGCGGGTATAATGAAATGGAAACGCTGGTTCATAGGAGCTGTGCCGGAACTCTGTTGCTTCTGCATCATGCATGATAAGGAGTACAGCTCTTGGTCTTATACTCCATACTTGCAGATATCCAAGTTTGATGCAACATGGACATGGTGCATATAGGTTGACTTTGGATGGGCAATTGGTTATATACCGAGGTGAACTATGGAGGATGATGTTCGCTTTTAACAAGAGCTCCAACATCTAAAGTGCTCATCCAAATGGTGTAACATATTCTCTCTTTGGATGACTCCAAGCACTACGTACTCCGTTTGCTTACTGAGCAAAGAAAGGGGAAATAAGGATAGCATGAAGAATAACCCAGTAGAGAGTATAGACTTACATGTATGTACGGAGGTGCGTCTGTCTGCCAAAGGTCCCAATTTGAGGGGTTTGCACTTTGTCAGGTCACCTCTGCATCCTCACCGGAACAGAATGCTGGGGTGATGCTCCAATGCACTTCAAGTTAAGCAAACGCGGACCGTAATAATTCCGTGACAGATAATAATTCCGCAACATGGTGGGTGGGGTCATTGTGGCGATCTGATGCAGCTATTGATGAAGAATCGGTTGTGTCTTTCGTGCATGTTCACACGTCCTGTGAAGTTGTATTCTATCGTCGGCGTGGCACCGTCAACATGCTCTCCACGTTCTGGTGCTTCGGTCGGCAACTCTCATCTCATCTCATCTCGGGCTGAGGCTGGGCGGGCAATCATCACGTGAAATGGCCTTCTCGGGAGTGCACTCTCCGAGCTATGCTCATTCTGTTCACCGCCTTTGCTATCGGAGGCCTATCGTACTTAGCTAGTCTCCACGATTGTGGCATCGCAGTATCACCCCAGATTCAACGACCACGACGATTATTCATCATGGCTTCAACATCTCCAGATCCGGCGTATACTGTATTTGTAAGACTGCCATTTCCTCGGGGAGATTTTGTTGATCCACCATCGGTGAGTTTTGTACCAGGACGCCTATGAGTTATGCTGATGAGTTGGAGGTGAACTGGGATGCCTCAAAAGACCGGGCGTTATGGAAAGTCCTCTCAAATGCCCCAAAGAATCGTGATATTGACTGTAAGTCTTGTTCCTCGTTTTGAGACCGTAAGGCTGATCAAATAAGGGCATGCGCTGTAAGGACTACTTCTTATTCTCTAGAAAGCTTTCTAATTATCATCAGAGCTACGAAGTACGATGTTTCTCTCCCTTTCCTTCTACAGCAAGTAGCATGGCTGTACGAGCGCCAAATGTCTCAAGTGAAAGCGCAGATGAGAAAGGTTGGCGCTCCAAAGTCTTCGGCTGCCCCATCACCAATACCAGGTCAGAGCTCAGATAATGTGGCCGGTGAGATGATGAGAAGGACAGCGTCCAGTGCCGGAGGTCTGCCTAACTATGTGCATTACAAGAATCTCCACTCACACTATACAGGTGTAAGAGCTCCGTCGTCTCTCTCTTTTCGAAGGGATTCCCCCATCCTCAGACAGGACTCCAGTGTTCAGGGCACATCAAACAACTCCAACCGAATTATGGGTACGTCGAGTCAACGCATGGCATCGTATCAAGCTGACAAGAAAGCCCCTCCGATGGCACGAACCCCCTCAACGAATACTGTGAACCAAAGCCGTATCAATGTCAAGGTCATCCCACGACCCGCGAAAGCTGCTCTTGACCGCCGCTCACTAGATTCCACACGACGAGCTCAGGCGCCCATAGCACCAGCGGTATCCCGACCGCCTATCCCGACGTTCCAAGATGATCGTGCTGGATCTCCTGGGCCAGCAGAGACAGAGTCTGAAGAGTCTTCGTCAGAGTCTGAAATGCCGGTGCAAAGCAGGATTCTCAGACGTCCACCACGATTTTCAGGATACAAGATGGGATTGTCTGGAGATGATGATGATGATGATGACGCTCCCGCGTTTCTCCCGTTCTCAACAGGCCCTTTGAAAAGACCAACAACCCATACAAATGATCCAAGTGCCACTCTAAGAGGAGATCCGAAGCAGGTTTCTCGTCGCGGCTTGCCAAAAAGAACACCAATACCACTGGAGATGTCTCAAAATTCCGATTCCTCATCAAGCTCTGCCGCTCGATCATTAAGTGTCACTACTGGGGAGAGCCCTATCGGTCATAGGCAAAAACCAGTTGGACCCTTTTCACCAAGAAGAATGGCTGAGTTGTCGGGACGTAGCTCTGGAAAAGGGAAAAGTAGAGAGGGAAGTGATGGCACCCCCAGTATGGGGAGTAGTTTCAGTGATTTAGATGGTATGAGTTTGTCCTGAATCTTCTTACAAAACTGTGTTTGATATTATCTATATTGTTATCATTACTTACAAAGTGATCAGATGCATCCATTACACAATCGGCTCTGGACGAAGCTTTAGCTACCAATATGCAGGGCGGTAGTATGGCGAGCAGGATGGGAACAATTGGACAAGCAGCAGCACAGGCACTTAGGAGTCGTTACATGAATTAAGTTTTCTTTCCGACGTCGACATCGAGGATGAGCATGAGCATGGAGTACTTTCAAAGGAGTTTATCAGCATTCGGAGTACAATGTAGTTTTGGCAATCGATTTATTTTTAGCAGCTCAACTCATTTTTGATCGAATATAGAGCGAGGTAAAACCAAGTTGCTCAATTTGCATGTTTGGGCAGTGCTGTATGATCCTTGATGAATGAATCCGAATACGATGCAATAACAAACGCCCCTGCATGATGATGGTATTGTTGAACAGAGATGACTCACAAATCGTAGATAGGTGATATAGCAAAGAACATATAAAGCTTCAAATTTATCAACCATCATATGTAATCTTCAATATTTCCATCTCAAAATGAAGCTACAGTTCATCAACATTGACGTTTTCACCTCGGAGCGCTATTTCGGAAATCCCGTCGCTATTGTGTATCTCCCATCAGACAACAACGCCCTCACGCAGTCCCAGAAACAAAAGATAGCACGTGAATTTAATCTCTCGGAAACGGTTTTTGTACACCCATCGCCACTCTCAGCAGAAACGATAGACATCGATATATTCACTTCTATTGCTGAGGTCAACTTCGCCGGCCATCCCACTATTGGTGTTGCATCGCATTTGCTCAAGCAACATCCCTCTCTGAAAAATGTTCGCGTACTTGCTGGCTTGGTTCCTATTTCCACATCAAGTGAGGGCGTAACGAGTGCGCTGGTGCCACACAATGTGCGCATTCACAAGGAAGCCATCTTGCATCCGCTGTCTGCTGTCACGTTTGCAAGCCCCATCGTTTCGATCGTCAAGGGAATGTCCTTCATCCTTCTCCAGGTTCGATCTCTTGTCGAGCTCTCTCACATCACGAAGAACGTGTTCTCTGATACGTACTCCCCGCACATCCTGGATGAGGACTTCGGGGAGGGTATCTTGTGTACCTATGCGTATGTTCTTTTGGACGTTGTGGATGGCGTGCAACATATTCGGAGTAGAATGCATGGCTCTAGAGAGGATCCTGCCACTGGCAGTGCATCCAGTGCGCTCTGCTGCTACTTGGCTTTGCAGAACGAGGAAATCGTCTGTCACTTTAGGATTACGCAGGGAGTTGAAATGGGGAGGAAGGGGAATATTGAAATCAGGGTTACCAAGACTAAGGATGGAAATGGAATTGAAGAAGTGAGATTGAGTGGGAGAACGGTAAAAGTCATGGAGGGTTTGATCGAGGTTTGATATGTCAAGAATCAGCTTTTCATGTCGTTTTTTGTTCATTCAACATTAACAGACGGAGTTTGGGGTAGTTATGTGTAGACTGAGTAATAGTTTCAAGCAGTATTTCAAACCTCAAAAAACAGAAGGCGTTGGAAGTAGTTGATATAATACGTTATATAGAGAAACCACAGCTAGTTTTAAATTTAGATTTCTAATATGTTATCTGAGCAGGTTTATTAAGTCGACTTGGTATCCTCAGTGTTTAGTTAAGGTCAAGAGTTGCACTTGAAGAACTGAAGGTGGAGCTTAGGGGATATACTTCAGTTGTAATATTGACCTCAAGTTGATAGAAACAGTAAGCTACAATGGGAAAGGTTACAAAAAAAACACAAACACGAAGCCTCAAAAGATATTGAGCTTTAGCAGTGTTTTGCTCCTGTGATCTTAGTTCTTATCTTGATAGAGGCAACTTGCTATAGTCAGAAAGCTGAATTTACAAGTGAGTGGATAGTGTGATAATCTAGCTAGTAATAGTGAGCTCTGTTTATGGTGTTCACTTTCGCGGGTTTCTACCTGATACAGAAATTTCAAGAATAAGCTAGTCATCAGAAAGCTATATAAATCCTCTTCACTTTCACTTTCAACCTTTCCAACTCCAACAACTATACTTCCGAGGTTTCAACACTACACGGGCATGGTATGATCATCGAGCACCATCAACAACAAGAAGCATACACGCAGAATGTAAGTCTTGTTATATATGTTTCCTTAACCTCCTAAGATCGGGTTACTGCAAGTGCAAACCAGATTACTTGGATGGAATATGATGACACATTTGTTAGCGAATTTGATTATTCACCATATTTTTGGTGAGAATGATACAATCTCATAGTCTGACAATATCCATCTGGCACGAATAAAACTCTCTATTCTGGGATCTTCGCGTTTTCACACGCATGTTGCATCGAGGTCTACCATCGCTAACGCAAGAACTCACAGAAACATCAACTCAGCTTCAAAATGCAGCTCAGCAACATCTTGACTTTTGGGTTTATCCTTATCTCCTCTCTGTTGAACTTGACGTCTGCTCAGGCTTTGGACAATGCCGGCCTCGTTACCATCGAGAAGGCATTGTCACTCCTCTCCTACTTCCAGAATGGATCTGCTGCTACTGGTTTCAACCACACCCTCAAGCAACGCGATGGCTCTTGCACTGGAGCGGACACTCGTGGTTGCAGAAACTATGCGATCACCTGTGATATCTCTGTCGCCCCAATCAACTGCCCTCTCTGTGTGTACCTAGACTGCAATGTAAGGCTGTCGAAGCATGATGAAGCAGAAATTAGCTAACCATATTATAGAACCAACCTCAGGTCGACTGGATTTGCCTCGGTATCCAAACTGGTATCTCTTCAGATCCTTGTGCTAACAAGCGCGGCTTTGCTCCGATTGCTTCCCTATTGGATGTCGCTGAGCTCGAGATCCGCCAAACCTCTCAATGTAGTGGAGCAGACACTCGTGGATGCAGGAACTATGCCATCACTTGTGACATCTCAGTCTCTCCCATCAATTGTCCTCTCTGTGTTTATTTAGACTGCAATGTGAGTCAGCCAAGAAAATCCGAAATATCGTTTGCAACAATACTAATGAGGTTGCAGAACAAGCCTGCTGTTGATTGGGTTTGTTTAGGCATTCAGCTTGGCATCTCTCCTGATCCACGTGTTTAGTAGGCTCGAATAACTCCTAGCATTGCAGTACTAGAGGCTACTTAGACTCCAGCAGGCTTGCGAATTGCAAGCCGGTGGCTGCTGTATTTTGGATTTCTACAGACACAACCGAGTCTCTTTAGATTACAATGGGGATATCAATATTTTTGGGTCTAAGTGGCTCCTTGGAGTTGCTCTTTGATGATAAATAGCTTCATAGAACCTGCGATGGTTTTGATGGGCGTGTGTTTTTGGAAAATTTACATACTTGCCTGGAACTTAAAATAGCATGGGGGTTTTTTTTGGCTTCCCCTAGCTTGTTTCCGAGATTTTATTGGAACGCAATGAAAATCTCGCATTCACTGCATTCTCCACATAAAGGTTTGATGATTGTTGTGCTCACTGAATACACTACCTAATAGCTAAGCTCTATGTAACTCCAACAATAGCTAAATGTATCGTTTAGTTTTTGTAGAAGGGGATTCTTGCTGCATAACCAGACTTGAACATTACTAAATAAGAGATAAAGAATATGATATGGGAAAGCCCAAACTAGGCTGTGACTGCATGAAAGAATTCGGTTAGCAAAAGACGATAGCCTTTGAAAGACAAGCGCAAAGCAGCACTTGAAAGAACAAAGACCATGAAGTCTATATAGACTTCATCATTGCTGCATTTTCAACTGTCATCACTCTTGCAAAATAGCCAAGGTCAAAATCCTCGATTACACCATGGATAACGTTCAAAAAGAAAAGTCTTTTTGTGACTTGGATGACATCGCTCTTGATTGCATCTGTGACCAGGTATGAAACACAGCTATTGATATTTACTTTTACTTTTATAATAGCAGTATTGCTAACAACAACAGGTCTATTTTGATCCTACTTCTCAATTCTATTTACCTCTGAAGAACCTATCTCTTGTCAATAGATCAATCCATGGCCATGTCTCATGACACCTGTTTCGGCATATAACACTTTACATCACAGGAGATGATGCAATCAAATCGGCTTCCTTCGTAAATTACCTGCTTGGGAACCTCAAAAACCATGGGAATCTTGAGAACGAGAGTATTCACAACGTCATTCGGAACATCACGATTGAAATCAAATTGAACGACACCAAAGTCGATGAATATGATTTTGCCCAAGAGATTAAGAGGTTACTCCCTCGGCTGCCAAATCTCTTGCATGTTAGGTAAGCCAACAATACAAACATTTTTGGATAAAATATCTGATTATGTTATATAGTCTGATGATAGTATCTCAAGAGCCAACGGAATTGCCCTCAGATAGCCTGGGAATTTTTGATCCTTTGATTCTTACTCTGGTCAATGCTTCCCCTCGCATATCGCTTGGTCTTCAGATAAACATACCAGACCATGATTCGGACTACATACAAGAGAAGTTGTCGTGTCTCAAAACACTAAGGGTCAACTTATCACATTCCAGCGCAATTCCAGGCCCTATATACAAGACTTCTGGGCATATTGGCAGAATAATCTCACGGAATCCTGGACTCCGGCATCTTACGTTGGACCTAGCGCGTAATCTTAAACTATCACCAGAAGATTCAGACTATTTCGAGTATCATCATGGACTTGCAACTATTGGCCAGAAGATCTCGAAATTGGAGACACTAACTATCAACCATACCTTCAAGTGGAAAGAAGAGACAGCGGAGATATGGAATCGAACTTTCGATTGGAGTCGACTTTGTTCGCTCAAAATCACCGGCTATGAAGTTGTTCAAGGTCTGTTCAAAAACTTACGCCATCCACTAACCAATCTGCGGTCATTGCAATTGTCTCCAAATAAGACTTGTTATTGTGGTTTTCATTCGTATAGCCGTGTCAACCAGGATCATTTGTGGATGGACCCAAATTTGCTTACGTCGGCCTTGCTGGGAATTAAACTCGAACGTCTTTCACTCACCAACTTCTCACTGGATTTTATCTTTACCATTGCACCTAATGAGGCCCTGCGATATTTCAATTTACATATTTGCAGTCCCTTCTACGAAGACGGTGTTGTTACAAAACATTCCAGAGAATCATGGCGTCTTCCATCACCAGCTCATCTCAAGGCTCTACAAGAGAAGTTTCCTAACCTTGAGCGGCTCGTGCTTGATATTCCATAGAACACTGTTCAACTTGAAGTGGACTATATGCCACAGGACTTAACATGGCAAGCAACTGATCGGGTGGTTACCATTCAGCCTGCAGAAAGCTTGGGTGGCGCTTCACTGGAACACCTACTTTATTCAATGAGCATAGGGGAAGAAGACTCAAAGACAGCACAGGAAGACTTGCCATCGGATACTGGAACAGGATCAACAGAAAACCCAATGTCACTGGACGATAGACCCTTGCCACCAGAGTGTCTTTCATGGCTGGACGATCAACCAATCTATGTCCGGACTCATAAGAAGGATTCTGGTGGCACTGGCCTCTTGAGCGCACCGGGGTCAACAACTAAGGAAATCTTTATCAATTTTTTCGCGAAGATGTCGAGACTGAAACACTTATACCTCAACGAATTGTTGTACAAGTCAAATCAATGGGGATCATTGGACACAGTAGAAACCCTTGATCATCCGTTGGGAATCCCTACTCTTCTTGTCCCCAGCCTTTTGTTTTTCCGTGAACTTCAACAGAAGAAGGAAGGCTGTCGTCTTGAAAGGTTGTCAATTTGTGATTTGTCCATTCAAGCAGCCACTCCAGGACACGCAACAGTACAGTACAGGCATCAAGACCACCTGTATTGCCTGGTTTATTTTGAGCTATGGGATTTGAATAACATGGTGAGGGTCGGGCCGCGTCACGAATTTGTAAGAGATTCGAAAGAAATTACAGGAGGCTTTCTTTGATTGCCAACAGAGAGAAGGTCGCCACGAGGCTGGGAAGATTGCATGTGATTTTACATTGAAGACCTTCATTTTTCAGATAAATCTATTTCTATTTCCTATATGTTGTCTCAAATATATGAACAGTGAGAAAGTGAAGCCTATAACTGATCGATCCTATGACCTTTATGGGAAGCCTTTGAATATGAGAGGATCGGCTATTGCTCACATGTATTGACAAATTTAAGAAGTATCTAAGTAGCTGCGGAGTGGATCCTATTTCTCTCCTCATTTCATATCTATGTTTTCCAGCTACACATACCATTGAAGTGTCGAGTCGACAGTAATATTCGTAATAAAATACAGAATTTACTGAGGTGTTGAAGCGCCAGAGATACCCACAAAGCCATCACAAACGCTGCTCAGATACTGGTCATCAATCAGCGAGGTCGCTTCTCCATGTCTGGCAAATGCAAGGATAGTGCCGTTGGGGGTATATTTGGGCCAGCCCATATTCTCAAGTCCATTCTTCGGATCCTTTATGAAAGCAAGGTACAAGTCTTGCCAGGCATGAGACACTTCCCTCTCAAAAGCAGTAGAGTTTCCATTGACGATCCCATCTGTGCCAAAGATGAGTGGGAGCTCGGAAGAGTGGAAGGCCCCTTCCCATGGCCGGACCGCGATGTTGCTGAAGTTTGCGGCACCGTAGTAGCGATAGATTGTGGTGTTGTGCACATAACGGTACTTGGAGGTCTGAACTGCTGGGCATAGCCAGTTATTCAAAGTGGCTTTTTGAGATAACGTTGTATTTGCTCCAGCTGCATCATATGCAACAATGGCATTGCCCTCATCGACAACTGTGCCTATGATAGAAGGCTAGACAAGAATTAGCCTCGTGACACATTCGCAACTGAATACTTGTTCTTACCACCTGTGAATAGTTTCCTGCTATCGTCTTTGCTGTATAAGTATCGGTGCTGAAATAGGAGACGTTGTTGATGGACGGTGTAAACGAAATTTGATTTGTGGCGTTGCTGTCCATATAATGTCCAACAAAGCTTGTGATGTCCTCCATTTCAATCTTTCTCATACAATCCACTTCTGCCTCTGCACTCAAGTTCCCACAGCCCAGATTTTGTGCAACGAAAGTGAAGTTTGATTGTATGACATCGGGTGTTCCTTGGGTGAGATACACGGTACCAGAGTTGATGATGAGTCCGGCAATGATAGGGTCGTGGATGTAGTTGAAATTATAGATATCAGTAGACTCAGCACCAGCAGATTGGCCCCAAAGAGTGATCTTTGCGGGATCGCCACCAAATGAGGCAATATTGTCTCGAAGCCATTCGATACCGAGACGCTGATCGAGAAGGCCAACGTTGATTTCGCTCTGATTGAGGCCTCTAGCATTGGGATTTCCAAAGATATTTACACGGTAACTGAGTAGACGTTAGTCACTGAGAGTCTGAGTAGCTTCTGGGGATCTACTTGATTCCAACAACAATATGTTCTTGGCTTCTCTCTATCCATGATGATGGAATTTGATAGTCCGTCTGCGCACCACCGGTTTTCATTGCCCCTCCATACAACCACACCAAGACAGGTAGCTTGTGCGCGTCTTGCTTCTTTGGCGCCCAAATGTTCAATGTCAAACAATCCTCAGATGTGGCATTGTGAACTAAGAACTGCGGTGCGTCCTGATTAAACAGACTCGGTTTGGCACTCTTGTACTGGGGGCACGATGGACCGAGAGCTGATGCATGAATTGTGCCATTCACAGGACTTTTTGCAACGGGTGGAGCCCAACGCAAAGGACCAACGGGTGGTTCAGCAAAGGGAATTCCAAGGAATTGTGCAACGTTGGGGAAAGTACTGTCGACGAAGCCAACGACCTTACCACTCTGCGTAGGAACGGTGAGATTAAAGGCGGCAATGGCAGGTACAAGACTGGCTGTCGCCAGAAGGGAGAGAGAGAACATCGTTATGAGGTTGAAGATAGCTAAGCCTGTCTCGAAATATCATCTGGGACATTCACGTATATACGGCGCAGACTGCCAAAAACGAAAATTGAGGTTACGACCTGCCAAGATGCACATTGGATGTTTCCCCGACCTAGCAAATCTTATATTCCTTGAAATTCAACAGGCACACAGGGGCCGACATCAAAATACACTCCTACCGCTGATGTTCGTGGTGCTTCGGCAATGGTTATAAGCGTAAACATGGTCTTGAACCCCGCACGCTGGGGATGGCGAATCTTGCATACATCCGCAGTCTATCATCCACCCGTTCAAGCAGATCAACAAGGGCTGTAGCGGTTCCTGGAGTTGATCCTGGTATCCAGTCCTTGGTTTTGCCTTGCGATGTCGCTCCGTTGTCAGTTGAGGTTGTTCTAGCGCATTTTTTCGGTGTTTCGGACTTTTTTATGCTTCCGTGAAGGTTCTTTGGCATCTTCATCTCGACTTCATTCAATTGCTTCAAGGAGATGCGACTATTTACAGGAAAATGAGGGGTAGAGAGCAGTCTACGTACTATGTATTTAGTCCTCGCTTATTCTTGATGGCAGACATTATGTTCTAGTCGTATTAACTACTTGTAGTTTGTGTTGAAATATCCTATACAGAATATACAGTTGAACAACGAATTATTTGAACAAAGTCTTACTTTGTACAAGCAATAGATTGATAACAATATTTCGAAAATTATTTAAATTTTGAAAATAGTTTGTATAATAATCTCCTATCTAAACTAGGGCTTTTGGTAGGTTTTTAGCAAACTAATTCAAAGTTTTGCAGCACTATAGAAGCTATTGTATAAGGGATTATAAATATTTCTTTATAAAGTAGAACTCTAAAGCAATAGCTCTAAAACATTCGAATACAAAAATCGTAGTAGAATATATATACAATAATAAAAATGTTTTATTATAAGAATAGCTTTCCTTACAAATTATAAAGGGAACCTTTAAATCGCTCTAATGTTTTAGTAAATTGCTCTAATTACTACTTTTAGTGTATATTGCCTTACCTATAAGGCCTATAACTATAAACCCAATATAATATTATAAGAAGCTATTAATAGTAATTAACTTACTAAACTTAAAGCTATTCCTAGATTCCTATAATAAATTAACTACTTAGACTACTACTACTAGTATATATATATACTACTACTACTAATAACACTATTATAACACTAACCTACTATACTACTACTTATAGGTATACTATTATCTAGAAGAAATATCTCTATATAGTGTAAAGGGGAGTTCCTATATGTATAACATATAGTTATACTAGCCAAGGAAGCAATCAACCATATAGCTAAGTTATAAGTTAATATAAGAATCCCTTCTATAGTTAAGATCTAGGTGCTAATATATATGTAAAGCTAGTGCTTTTTTTCTATATAAACTACTCTTCAACTATCTATATACTAAGTAATAGGCTGCACCCAAAGGTTGGAACAATATTCGCCTAGTTATAGGTAAAAGTCTAGCTAGTGCTAAGAGTATATAACTGTGCGCCCCTAGTTAGGTCTCCTACAATAGAGCAATAGTAGTACTAGCTATACTAGAGAGTAGTTTACTAGTTTTTATAGTTCTAGGTCTAAGTATAGTAGTAGTAGTACTCTTTAATATAGTACTTTATACTATAGTAATACCTAGGGTATAATTACTAGGGTATAATTACTAGGGTAGTTATAGGGCAAATTATAGTATAGCTAGCTAGTAGTATTAATAGATAGATTAATATAAGGCTTTAAAAGACTTAAACAGTATAGGCTTAATATATATAAACCTAGTACTAAGGTAGAATAGGTGTTAATAAGGTTAATTGCTAGGGCTAGGCTATATATAGGTTATATAGATAATAGTGTTGCTATTGTAGATTGGATTACTAGTATTAAGGTTCCTAAGTTTATTAAGTTGGAGTAGATAGTATCAATAGTATTATTTTCAAATATATATAGTATATAGTGCGATACTCTACTACTACTGCTATATAGTAATTTGTGTGTTGTAGTAGTAGTAGAGCGTTGCATAGACTATTAGAGCGATTTACTAAAATGTTGGAGCGATTTAAGGGTTCCTATTATAAAGTATACTGATTTATAACTTTGTTAAACCTCAAGACTCGCCAAGTTGAGATTTACCCCCTAAACAAGTGTTCCTTCGAAATATCGACTATCCTAGCTCAAGCACCCTCCTTAGGTATTTCCTTGAGTGTTCCCTTAGTTTTCTCCAACTTGGTAGCAGTAGGTGCTAGTGGGCCTTGCTTTCCTTTCCCCTTCTTGATATTCTTCCCCTCTATAAACACAGTACCAATTAACGCCTTTATAAATTCATTGCTTGTGGTTGATTTTAATTCAATGGAATATCCAAGCCATATTGAGTTTGACTAGAGAGGCGGTAGCTATAGGCTCGGAGAAGCTTGATGTTAAGTGGTTGTTTGCGTTTCTGCATGTAAGATCGGGTGATGTACTATGTACGAGCCGCGGCGAATTTAATCGCCGTACCCGACTTTAAACGCCATACCCCGCAAAGTAAGCTCCGTGGGTCCGACCCTTGCTTTCAGTTGAAGTTGAAGTTGAAGTGCCTGTTGTGTACCTCTTCTCCGGCAAGTATCTTTGTGCGCTAGGTAAGTATAAGTTAATATGATATACGCATAATCGTAACCTGCCTAGCGTACGAAAATATCAAGGTATGAATGCCTGACTACCTTACGGGCTATGATGTGCTCCTCGGGCCCGAAGTGCAGAGGTCACGCTCCGATCCGATATCCAAATTTGCGTCGCTGCACCTGACCCTGACGTTAAGAACTTCTCTCCTCCCTTATCCCTATCTATCTTCCTATCTTCCTATCTACCTATCTACGTACATATCTGTTCTGCTGCGTCCAACTCTCTCCCCGTTCTTCTACCGCATTCCCCACATTCGCGGATCCTGTGCCCCTTTATCACCCGAGAGGCTGTCGTGCAAACTTCTTGGAGGTCAATTGGCCACAGGCCACTGATTGTTGGCCACTGCTCAATTGTCACCATGCAAACAACCGAGCAAGCTCCCACCAGTACTCAAACGCCAACAGCACGGGCACAGGCACACGCCCACGCCCACGCCCACGCACACGCGCAGGCGCAGACACAGCAAGCACAAGCACAAGCACAAGCACAAGCACAAGCTCCAGCTCCAGTCCCAGCTTCAGCTTCAACACCCGCTCAAAATCAGCCACAAAAGCCTGGCAAACAGCATGCATGTGTCTTATGTCAGCAGAGGAAAATAAAATGTGATCGAAATGATCCATGCTCCAATTGCAGCAAGGCGAAGGCAGAGTGCAAGTTCGTAGCTCCAGCTCCTCGGCGCCGAAAGCGTAAATCGCCCGAGGAGGAACTTCTACTTCGTGTACAACAGTGCGAACTGTTACTCAAGAAACATGGCATTGATGTCGGTTCTCTCAATGCACCAGTCAGCGCGGAAGATGGAGACCATGCCGTCGATAGTGATACTGAGCGTTTGAGCAAGAGAAGAAAGGAGGTGCCCGAGCCGAGAGACGACCCGCCTCAACCTATTCAATCGGGCAGGCTGATTTACGAAGAGGGTGGTACGAGATACATTGAAGAGTAAGTCATGATATGACCAATATCAGCTGTTCTGTCAACTAACAACTACAGAAATCTATGGAATACTGTCAATGACGAGGTAAAATGTGTCTTCCTATGCTATGTCTCCATGTACTAAACAGATCCAAGATAGCATATAGCCACATAGTAGGAGCTCCCAACGAACCCATTGAAACGAACTCCTGGAGCGTCTATCCGGACGGAGGAAGTCTTCTCTTTGGCATTGCTCCCTCGAAGCTCAACTTAGATATCATGCACCCAAAGATAGACCAACAGGTTTACCTGTGGAAGGCTTTCCAGGACAATTGCAACTGCATATTCAAGACAGTTCATGTGCCATCCACTCAGAAGCAGATATTCGAAGCACATGCCGACCTGACCTCAATACCCAAGAACCTAAACGCACTTATATTTGCCATAAATAATGCTGCTATTGGTTCAATGTCAGCTGAGCACTGTCACAAGATCATGGGGGAACCCAAATCGAAGGTGTTTCCCAGGTATATGGCCGCAACTCAGCATGCTCTCATTCAGGCTGGCGTCTTGAAGTCTTCGGATTTTGTAGTGCTGCAGGCATTTGTTATATTCCTTGTGGGTTCTTTGCTCCTTTCACTCCTCATCATAATCTGACTTTCTATAGGTGATGGCCCAAACGACTTATGATCCCTATTCCCTACTGATCTTGACCGGAGCTGCTATGAGGATAGCCCAGCGTATCGGAATTCATCGGGACGGTACATCGCTCGGTCTGTCGATATTCGAAAGCGAGATGCGCCGTCGCTTGTGGTGGCAGATATATACTCTTGACGGACAGGTAAGTCGTCTAGCCGGTGCGGGCGGTTCAATTCAAGTGTACTCCTGGGATACAAAATTTCCCCTCAACGTCGACGATGCAGCTCTCTCCCCAGATATGACAGTCGCACCGGTTGAGCCTACCGGTCGCAACACTGAAATGCTCATCTGTATGCTCAAATGCGAGATGTGCAAGTATATGCAAAGCCAAAAAGATCGATTGAGCCGAGAGCAAGGATGGCAGAACTTCACATCCAACAACGGCTACACCATCGAAGAGCGTGATGCGGCCGCCGAAGCGTTCGAGCAAATGCTGCAGAACAAATACCTGAAATATTGCGATCCGCTGAACCCGGAGCACTTCCTAGCCGTCATCATCGCGAGATCTACCCTCTGCAAAATCAAAGTCATCCAGCATCACCCCCGCATGCGACCCAATATGCCTCGCGAGGAACTCGATATGGTCCTTACCAACACCATCAGAATCATCGAATACACCAACCTCGTGCACTCGACAAAGTCCCTGCAGAAATACTTTTGGCATGTCCGCGCCGCCAATTTCCAGTTTGAGACGTTCATCTTCCTTGTCAACGAGCTCCGGACGCGCACCACGGGTGAAATCGCCGATAAAGCATGGGCACAAATCGGCGAAGTGTTCGAATACTGCCCGGATATGATTACTGATATCCGAAATCAGCTGTACGTAGCCATGGGGAACCTGATTCTCAAGGCTTGGGATGCAAGGATCAAGGCTGTTGGCCCCATGATAGAGACTCCGGGATTCGTGACGATTCTGCGGGCGCAGAGGACCGAGGGCGAGTTGGCCAGGAGGGTGGAGTGCAATGGTGCGCAGCAGCCGCAGATGCACAGTGCGGCGTCGAGGGATGCTGGTGGTGAGGCTGCTGCTACTGTCTCTCCTCAGGGCATGGTGGAGATGAGTCCTCTAGACTGGACCTATTGGGATGATCTGTTGCATGAGTTTGATATGCCCTTTGACGTTATGAATGGTACCGTACGGGGTCAATGTGGGCCTTGAAGGCCGATGTTGTGGCGTTACGGTGGTGCTCGTGGACTTTGTCTGTTTGCTGCGGACGCTTCGTTTACTTTGGTTTCATCTGGGATGGCCGAACTTACAAAATTGCTGTGAATATGAAATGAATCTTGGACATATGATTGCTATATATGTGTTATTATTGTGTACTTGAGTACATACAATTTACTTCGAGGACATCTATCACATGAGTTGTCCGGCATCCCGAAATTGAAACCCTACGACGAAAGCCCTCACCTGTGTCAATCTTGTAGCATCGAATACCTTCAGCTACCTTGTGTTTTCATCCGCATTAGCATTCACAAACCTTCCCAACGGGGAACCCAGATGCCGATACATGCCATTGAACATCTCGGCGCGGAGTACGTGCGCGCGTCGTGCACTCGATTCCCCTGACAGATTCCATCAAGCCGTCAAAGTTTATTTATGCTACACCTCGCCGTCACCCAGCGCTACCCATCTACCCATCTATCCTGACTGGCTGTCCCTGAACCTCTCCTCGGTACACCGGTACCGGCGCAATGTCGTCCGCCCTGGCGTGGCAGTGGATCTCGCGACTCTGTACTACTTATTGGTGTCTGGATACGGGGTATGAGGCATACTGGGATGAGGTTGTTCGATCCGATCAGGAGTTCGTTGCTGCTTATCTTGTGCTCTGCTGATTGGCGTTTGTTCGACTCGTGCTGGGAACTGACCTAGCTTGTGTGCATCTTGGTGCTCTTCGTTGATGTCGTACATATGTACAAGTACTATGAACACATACGGAGTTACTCCCTAGGTAAGCTTTGGAACTGCTGGTGATATTTTGAGAATGCTCGTTGTTTTCAACGCTTCTACTAGACGGGTTATCGCTTGTCGACGATAAGAGCCCCTTTCTATTACCTAACTGATTAATGTTTCAATGGGGACTTAATTAAAGAGTGGTAGTGGTGCTTGGCTTAGAGAAATAAAGTTCTTGACTGTTGGGTAAACTGGGTAAACTAAGGTGTTTCTCTGAATGGGCCTTCGACGTTGAATCGTTAGGTAGTCGCTAGGTAATGACGGCAGCATACATATGTACTGTATACTGTAAGTTACCTACATATGTACATATCCGACGATTTCCCCACACGTGTTGAATAAAGTTGCGATGCATTAGCCAGATGGAAGAGAAAAGGTACCGAGTGCATACGGAATGCGTGCATATAAGTACAAGTACATACTACTCCTTACTCAGGTACAATAAAATACGTACAGGCACTGTTGGGACTGGAAGATAAAGAATCCATGCAACATTCGAGATCGACCATCATGTCCCCCGTAGCGCAACGCGAGTCTAACTTTTTGCAAGGAAACAAACTGGGCTGTCAATGATCCTGCGTCGACAAACATTGCCCGGATCTTCAAAGTCCATCCATAGACTCGGACTACGGAATACCTTTTGCTGTGAACCACAATTCATAAGTACATAAGGGCCAAGATGCCACTATTTCCTACGTCTCTCGTACCTGTTCTTCCTCTTAGTTCGTCTTCCTTTTGCTTTCTCTCTCCCAGGGTCAATCATCATGAAGGGAACTGTCCTCGCATTGAGCCTTTCGGCGGCTGTTGAGATCGTTACGGCTGCGGATTTGCTCACGGATATCAACGCCATCTCACGATACTGGGGACAAATTGCCCCATACACCGACAATGCGGACGATTACTTTGGCGTAGACTACGTCGGTGTGCCAGAAGGGTGCAAACTGGAGCAAGCTCATCTGTTGCAAAGACATGCTCAACGAGGACCGACTGGGTATTTCGACGACGGAATCAATGACGAGCGGTTTGCGGAAAAGGTCGCCAACTCCACTTCCGCCAACAACGGTTCATTCACCGGTCCATTGACTTTCCTCAATGACTATGAGTACTTCCTTCCAGATGGGCTTCTGACCGGCATTGGAGCTGTCACTGAATTCACGGCCGGAGTGTCGTTTTGGAATCGATATGGAAGAGCCCTCTACGATGCCGTCCCTGGCCAGATGTCCTACAACGCCAGCTTCGTCAATGGCACTGCAAGACAAAAGCCCCTCCTCCGCACTACATCTCAATCCCGCATGGAGAACACGGAAATCAATTGGGCGTTGGGATTCTTTGGCCCAAGTTTCCTAGCTACTCCAGATGCGACATTGGCAAATGCGACTTCAGCATACAATCTCCTCATCATCCCAGAAGGCGGCAGCGAGAACAACACCCTCGCCTCTTACGACTCATGCTTCAATGACTACGATGTCACGACTGGATATCTGGGCGATTTGATTCTCGAAAACTACATTCCTACCTACCTCGGCCCTGCTGCGGCTCGTCTACAGCAATATGCTCCTGCTGGCTTCACTTTCACGCCTAACGACACTTACGCTATGCAATCTCTCTGCGCATATGAGACTGGTTATATCGGCTCGTCCGACTTCTGCAACTTCTTTACGACTGATGAATGGGCCGGCTTCGAAAATACGCTCGATATTGAGTATTTCTACGACTATGGCTATGGAAATCCAACTGGACGTTCGCAGGGTCTAGGATACCTTCAAGAACTTCTTGCTCGTCTACAAAACCAATATATCATGAGCTCCAACTCATCTGTCAACTCTACTCTCGACGATAACCCAAACACGTTCCCTCTCGGCCAAGAGATGTATGCCGATTTCTCACACGACGACATCATCATCTCGGTCCTTACGGCCATGAGCATGGATTACTTCAATGATCCACCAAGCATCTCTCAATACCCACCAAATCCTAACCGGTAATTTCCCTATCATCCAGCATGACAAGAATATTAATAGACTAACACCATGCAGTCACTTTATCCTGTCCAACCTCACCCCCTTCGGCAGTCGCCTCGTAACCGAAGTCCTCTCCTGCGACTCGCCCAATCCACCCCCAGTGGCCAAGTCCAAGACCCTCTACCCTTCCGCCTCCTCTTCCTCCGCGTCCTCCAACTCGACAAAGTTCGTCCGCATGAGACTCAACAACGGCATTCTGCCACTCAACAGCATCCGTGGCGGCGCGTGCGGCAACGCCACAAGCGGCAGAGTCGATGGGCTCTGCGCTCTGAGCGATTTTGTCGCCAGTCAGAGCAATGCCTCCGCGCTCGCGAACTACGATTTCGCTTGCTTCGGCAATTATACGCTTGATAATGCACTGGGCGGGACGAATTATGATGGTACTATTTTCGAGTAGTCGGCTTTTGTCTTGTGGGCTGAGGCCTTTAGTACTTATCTTAATGTAAAATTAATGGATTTTTGGCTCAAGATGAATGGCAGAACTCATTGATGCAAAGGTCCTCAGGGCTTATGGTGTTTTGTTTATTGGAGAGATGAGGAGTTCGCCCTTGCATATTTGCGTATGGATGTTTCCTATAACACTGTTCGAGATCGCCTCGGACAGATCAGGCGACTTGATGAATTCCGAAAGTTAACATCAAGGGATAGAACACAAAATTCACTATCGTTATCAAGTACGTATTTATGGAACTGGTCGAGTCCAACCGTTCTTGATAACCATCTTGATTTATTCTTCCAGACTCCGTTACCCAGAGTTCTGAACATCTCCATTACAAAGCGACTCTTCGATCAATCGCCTCTTGGATTCTGAACGAACGCTCATAACACAAGGGAAGTGCTCAGGATGGCTTCACATTGGGTCAGCGGAAATCAAACCAGCACACACAACAAAACTCACCTTGTCAACCCGGGAGTCAATTCCACTACAGGCGTAATCTCCTTCCCATCCTCCCCCACAGCCTTCTTGATATCAAATGTCGCCAACAGTGTCGCCATAACAATCCAAGCACTCGCCGCCCCAAGATACTGGCCAGGACAAATTCTCCTCCCAAACCCGAAATGCCCCACGGGGAACGGCTCCCCGAGGCCCCCTTCCTCTGTGGGAACATAGCGCTCGGGATTGAAGCTGTCGGGGTCGGTGTACGTGCGCTCGTCATGCGTCATGGCCCGCGCATTCGCAATGACAAACGACCCGCCGGGGATGAACATGCCGCGATAGACGTCGTCGCCCAGCGACCGATGCGGTATGCCGAGCGGCGACACGGGCCCCCACCGCAGCGTCTCTTGCAGCACCGAGTTCAGGTACGGCAGCCGCGCGCGGTCCCCGAACGTCGGCAGCCGCTCGCCCCCGACCACGCCGTCCAGCTCGCCTTGCGCTCTCCGCTGCACCGCCGGGTGCAGCACCATGTTCAGCACGAACACCACCACCGTCGACCACACCGTGTCCTGCCCCGCCGCGTAGATCGCCGCCGTCACGCCCTTGTAGTCGTCGACGGTGAAGTTCTGTGTGAATTCGTCGGCGACGCCTTCGGATTTGTTCTTCAAGAGCCTCTGCAGGAAGGAATGCCGTGCTTTTCCTGTTTTCTGTCGGGTGTTAGAATGAGATGCGGGTGCTTGGGCTTGATACGTGCCATCTGCTGGACTACAGCCTCGTAGGGGGCATCGTGGATCTGGCGGATCGCCCACCTCCATTGGCGGGCGAATTTCAAGGACCAGGACCTTACAGCCCAGTTGGGGAAATGTCGCACTGCGCGCTCATCAGCATACTAACGCATGGTGCTCGAGGGGGGCGTGTGCTACCGAATGGGAAGAAATCGGTGAGGGTCCCGGCGGGTGCGCCGCAGTGGCCAAGTGCATAGGAAGCATCTGTAGCCATTTGGATGTACGGATCGTTGTCATCTCTGATGGTCACTCCGAAGCCAATGCCTAGCACAATGGCTGTCGCAAATCTGGTAGTGTCAGTGCTGTGCTCAGGATATGGTGGCCAGTTAGGTATACCTTCTCATGAGTCGTTCCCAGTCATCGGGGTTTTTCAAAATGCCGCCCAGCAACTGACGTGCCTCCTGCTCCTGGAGACTATGATATTGCACAATGCTGGATTTCGAAAACGACCTCTGCAGGAGTTTTCGATGCAATCGGAATTTTGCACCCCATTGGAGGAAGGTCAATGTGAATTTCCATCCTAAGCTAAGAGTACATGAGCACATATTCGATTATCGATCTTAGGAGACGTACACATGGAACAGAGCAAATCGGGGGCGATCGGCATAATTTGCTCCTCTTCGATCAAGCAAGTCTACGGCTGCTTGTACACTATTTAGTACTACTACAGGCTGGCCAAGAATCTCGAAATAGAGGACATCCGACTCTGATCACTTGGTAAGTATATTTATCTGACCGTGTCTTATCAGTTCGAAAGCCCGAAGTAATTAAAACTTACCATATTCTTTTGACCATTCTTGATACGCGTTTTGAGCAAATTGACCTGGGATAATTCTTAAATGACCCAAAATCGGTTCCTTTGGAGGTCCTGGTGGCAATGGATACGGAGAGCGTCGTCCGGATATGAATTTTGATGCCAGCTTTAGGATAGCCAGCACCAATAAGCCAACGAAAACCAAGGTAACCGAAAACATTGTTTCAGGAGTAACAATAATTCGTGTCGATTTTTATTCGAGTAGGCTCGGCCCGGACCTTATGTTGCGGCGTTGAAGTCAAGGCAAGGCATTGTCAACAGTGATTTATTGATGATCACAGCGTCAAAGTTGGCCGTGGGCCATCACTATCACGTTATCAGCTTATCATCTCGTACATTGATTGTAACATCATGCACGTCAATTTGCCGAATCATCGGCAGCTGCACCGGAGAAAGTTTATAGAATGAGGGGATGTCGGGAGGAAGATCAATCATTTGAGTGATCAAAGACACCAAGTTCTGTGCTCTTGGAGGAGTCGTTACGCTACCTGAAGTTACACACGGAGCTGATAGGAGAACTTGTGCCTGACTAGACATTTCAGAGATTTTCCTGGGAAAAAGAGATGAAAACTTCCTTTATGTAGGTACCTACCTATGTACTGATTGTTTTACTCCTTTTGAGTTTGTGGCTGTTGAGGTGGGGCTTGATCATGATGAGAACAATACAGCGAACTGATAATCAACTCAAAATGCATGCTCACCGCCGTGCAAATTAACAAGACAGGAAGATTCACTTTCTCTTTGGACAACCAAGTACTACGATACGAAGACTTCATGCTTGAATGCTCACCAAGGACGAAGGCCAGTCATGTATATATCACGTGACTCAGGACTTTGGTACCGAATGGGCCACGAGCTCTCACAGACCACAAATTCAAAACCAGCCAGCGCCGGTGAGGACGGCGATGATGACAGCGATGATGGCTGCACACTTGTCAACCATGCAGGCAACTTCGAGTAATTTCAAACAATATGCTCAAAGACTGTACTTGTTGAGGTGAACCGAAAAGCCACCGTTTCTACCTCCCTCTATTGAGAGGCTGGAGGCCATTCAAACAGTCAAGCCACGGCAAAACTAACCGGGAAAAAACCAATATTCCAAAACCTTTCGAGCGCAGGAATTGTGCGTAACAGCCAAGCTTGGATTCTTCTTCAAATCAGCATCGTATGAAGTGAATGGAGAAACCGGTCAACGTCAGCTGCACTGACGGCCATGGCAAGATTATACGAGTTCGAACATGGCTGGGGATCGCTCGGTTGACGGCTGTTTCAAGACGCCGTCGCATCATACAACTCAAGTCTCATAGCCGTCTCTCATGTCAACACCACAGCCGTGAACGCCACCCCTCAAAACACTCCCAAGAGTTTGCGTGTGCCGTCGTTCGTGACTGGAGCACTCACGGAACATATGACATTGGCGCAATGCAGGTTGTCACCGATGGCCTGCTGAAAACGCGCACTCTTCAAACGTCGCGAGCTTGATCGCCGAAAAGGCCTCATATGAGTCGTCATGATACGGGTGTTCGGCCCTTCGTTCTCTTGGGATGCACGGTAAGTCTTGCCATTCAAAGAGGTACATAAGGTAGGTATTTCTCTCGCAGTCTTGTATGTGCACATGTTCTCTGAGAGACTTGACATTCATCTTCGCCAGTGTCTTCTTCCGTTGTTGTTTAGTATTTATCACGCAGGCTTGACGTTGCGCATTTATCACCTTTCTGATCTTGATCCATATACCTGAGTTCGTCTCTCTCAAGCTTTAGAATCATCATTTCTTCGAGATCTGCGATCGACAACCTTTCAATATGTTCAACAAATCAAAAGTGCTCCTCTTCAGTGTGCTTCTGGCCGCATCAACAAGCGCGAGAGCTCTTCCAGAGTACAAAGGCGCCAGTATTATCCGCGAAGACGATATTACCATGCGCGAACCTTCGGATTTTGTATCAAAAGCGGCGAGGCCCGGGATTAGCCACCGCGGTACACGAGTAGTCAATCCAGACGCGGTCTCGTTCACAAACTGTTCGAGCGATACTACAGCGATCAACAGCCATGATATCAATGTCGCCTTATTAGGAATTTGCGGAGGCATTTCAGGCACAATTGAACAATGCGCAGGATCACCAACAACAACAACTGGCAGTTCAGGCACCGCATTGTTGACCTTGACTGCGGCTACCGAGGGACAAACAATTGATATTACGAAAGGACGGTGGGAAGGCTGTATGGCTGCTGCAGTAAGTACAATCATGAATTGGTCCATATTCATCTCTGACTGGATTCTAGCGAGCGGTTTGTGGAGACAAAGGGTTCACTAGTCAGTGTATTGGAGGCGCGGATATCAATGCTGGGAATGTTAATTTTACGCTGGAAGCACAATGATACCACCAGCTTCGAGGGCTACCGATGGACAAGTCAGATATCCAGACACGGTGGTATTTCGTCTCGAATATACCAATGTATGAGTTATGGTAAACTACACGAATCATGGGGCTGTTGAATCAGTATTTGTACACATCTTATTTTTTAAGGTGTCATATACTTGTCTTGCAAAGATCTGGTATCACTTCTTCATAACGAAGATTCAAGAAATAAACTTACACCCGACAGTTTTTGCCTATATCCTGTTTTTTTTTATAGTCTCTTTGAAGCACTGTTGCGCAACCTAAGTTCCATTGATGCGTTCTTCGTGGTCTTACTGGGCCTCTGCTGGGGGCGTCGTCATCATCGGCTCGAGGTCATGGGCGGCAATAGTGTGCTTAAGCGGCCGCTCTGTGTTACCACAATTCGCTCAACATCTCGGCATTCAACCTCTTCCTTTCTGGATGCACATTAGGTTTTTCAGGGCGGGCAATTATCAGGATAGTAAATCGAGGAAAGTTCCCTAGAAATGCTCTTGAGAGCTGTACAGTTATTGAAAAATCCAGATTCATCTTGATTGGTACGACTGCCATAAATCATAGCTTAATTCTCAACCCACTATCTTTTCGGCGGTTCGTTATGGAAGATGTCGGCGAGTATGACTCCAAGAATACGATTTCATTCCACACGGATCAAGTGTCAGCCCAGTTTCTTTAAAAGTGCACAATAGTGGTTTTCGGGAAATTCTCTCCCTGTGCTGGGCGTTGTAGCAATGAAGCGGACTTTGAGCTATCGTGAGATACATTCCAGAGCGTGGTTTCCACGCTTACACGAGGCACAGGGAAGGCACTTTCCTGGAATTCACGAACGCAACCTGTCACGAGAGCTAGAGTGTTCAGTAAGTCTTCCGGTTTGTATAACTCTCTTCGATTTCCATTGTTTTCTTCGCGTTTTGGACTCCACTTCACAACTTTGGTCTTCCCTCACTCTTCGGCTTGACTCCATTGCTGTCAGACAAAATGTCTTCATTTGCTTCCCTGCTTTCAACTTGTCTCGCACTTTTTGTTCTGGTGTCTATTATCGATGCTCGCCCTCATCGACATGCTCGAAAACAGGCCAACTACAAACATGGGGCTCGAGAGCACAGATTCATGCAGATCGATCGACGTCAAACAAGTGCTGGCATAACAGCCCCTGCTGGATACAACGAAACTGCGGTAACTGCGGGTTCCTCGATGCCTATGGCGACTGGTTACAGTACTTCCATCTTGAATCCTTTCAGCACCACTGGAAAAGGATCTCCAGGATACGGAACTGCAGCATCCACACTCACCACCACTGTATCACTCTTCGAAAGTTACGGCTCAACTGCTTACGAAACCGTCACTACAACCGTCTGCTCTGCTGTCATCAGTGCCTTTTCCACAACTTTCGATGTTACCGATTGCGATCAGACACTGACGTTTTCCACGAAAACCGCAACGCCTACCGCAGATTCTTTTGAATCTACCAGCAGTGTAATCTCATACTACGCGGCGCCTTGGTATTCGATCAGCTTTTCTGATCCCACCGAAATTAGTGTTGTAGTCTGCGTCATTGATGCGAATGGTAATGCAGTCAACTGCCAGGGATTTCTGGAAATCTGGGAGCTTCATATCAGTTATGTTCAAATCGTCAGTACTCGTACGTTCACTGCAATTCAAGCTTTTAGTACGGTATGTGTAATATTTCTGCTGAACCTGATGTGTCAGCTAACGTTGTTCGTAGCCTGCTGTGATTACATTGGGATCTCAAGTGACAAGCGTTTATGTCGGAACCTATACGTTTTCATCAGTCTCTGTGTCTGTTATCCCAGTTTCAGGGCAGACTACTGCTTCCTTATCCTCTACTTCAGTATTGGTGTCTACTACCGCTACATCCACATCCTCGACCGAGCCGTAAGTCACATAAACTCCATCCTTTTATCGACCAGATGCTAAGTGTCTAGAACAACCACCATCACTATCCATCGTACTATGACCCAGACTGTCACGGTGACACCGACGAGAAGCAGTACAGGGACTGCAAACTCCACTGGATCCGTGATCTCTAGCAGTAGCTTCAACGATACGGCCGTTTTACTTACTGCCTCGGGTGCTCGTCGGATACGGCTATGACCAGATGAAGAGAAGAGATGCATGCCATTTTGGAAGGAAGTTTTCTAAGAATTTTGGAGCTGGAGTTTTGATGTGTATACGACCTCATGAGTGGATTTGGGGCGGTTATGTTATTCCATCGGTTAGATAGGTTAATAGATATCCGATTATTTTGGTCACTGTCTTTTCTTGCGGATACTGCTGCTACCTGTGTTGGGATGATATGCTTCATGTTAGTCCATTTGCAAAAATGGTTGCATGTCATTTGTGTTGGCGGCGAAAATTATAGCTTACTTTCAATGCAATGACTACAGAAGATTTACCCAAGTTTATAGGGGTTCCTGTATCGATGAACATATACATTGGTAAACCTCGTCCCAACTAGCCGGTCCGAGTGAGAAAGCCAGAGGTCTAGTATAAATCTTCTAGTATAAAAATCTGGAATTACTAGAGCAACTTATATCTTAAGGATCAAGGAGAATATTTTGTGGCCTCTGCATATCCTACAGTATTGACTGTGGCAATTCTAAAATAACCTTACTTTTAGAGAATGTTATAGGACTTTTAACAGGGATTGCTAGAGGCTAAGATTGCAAACTAAGGTATAGTCGATATGGCCTCTAGATGTTTAGATTTCTTAGATATACATACAAGATAATTTAATCCAAGAAAGGTCTTGAGTTTAATTATATCTTTAAATTTTAGTATCAAATCCGCCCTTTGAGTAATATGTTTAGGAAAGGAATTAGGTGTGCTTGAGGAGGCTTGTTTAGGATAGGCTTGCATGAGTTGCAAAGGTGAGTGCTATACAATAATCATATGACGGATTAAATTGCATGCATGGCTATCTAGTCTCCCAATATATAGCTACCATGTAATCTTGTCCCAATCACTTTCGACACCCTATGGATATTTTATCACGGTGAGGTGCTTCCTCTATCCTCAATTGCAAGCATTGAAGGCAACAATGGGACGATAATGTATTAGCTTCTTCACAGGATTATACCGTTCTACCAGCAGATATTATCACGCGTCAATTTATGCAACTATGCCTCAGTAGTTGAATTTTAAGATTGTGCGAAAGTGCTGATACGCTGAAATGGAATCCCCATAAGAATATATACATGCTTTTGTGTAAATTGCAAAGCCCCCTGCTTGAAAATCCCAACTCCCTAACATTTTGAGACCATTAACTTTTAGAAATGCCTCTTGAACCAGATTTATACTCCTCTTGCGAGTACCTACTCCATTTCAAGCATCGGCCCTTTTTCAAGTCATAGGTGAGTGGTGTGATAACAAGTTACATGGATGAGCAAAAGTCTCTCTATCTTCCCATCTCTTGAAAACACTTGCGATAAACGATAAAATCAAGCCACCGAATGATAACTCACCAGAAGCAACGGGCACATCAATCAGCAATACCCAGAAGATGGAAGCACTGCAGGCTCATGCGCAAGATATGAATTCTTGGGGGGGGGGGGGGGGGGGGGGGTTTTTTTTGGGGGGGGGGGGCTTTCCCCCCCCCGCCGGGGCTAGAGTTATATAATACCTACAAATCTGAACAGATGTTAGCTATAACTGAACGATTGAAATCTGGCATTAAGCCAGATATCAGTGG
>JAGKQE010000142.1:0-28309 GCA_022609375.1 Xenosphaeropsis pyriputrescens | reverse complement strand
GCACTAGTATTATATATATTTTAGTACTTAGATCTTAACTATATAGGATCTATATATATTAATTTATATTTTAATTATATAGATAATTGCTTTCTTAGCTAGTATAACTATAGGTTATATATACTAGAACTCTACTTTATAATACTATATATAATACTACTATATATTGCTATAAATAAAACTCCTACTAGTGCTAAGAGTATATAACTATATACACTAGTTAGGCCTTACATAGTATATTAATTATTTAAGGGGTAGGGGGTGCTTATAGGAATAGTAGGTAACTTTAGAGGACTCCAAGGGACTTAAGGATTGGTGTAGAAGTCTTCGCTTATATCTTACAACCCATTGTAATAAGATATCCTTCTACTACATTCGCACTTATCTCAATAGACTGCTTGAAAACACCACTGCTTTTTTGCAAATTCATATAAGAGATTCTTACCAACAGCCATGTCTAAAGGGTCTAGATATATTGTCGATCAGAAAGCTCTTGTCGAGCTCAAGAACAAAGTCGTTGTGCTTACAGGTATGAGCCCTTGGATACCCAGCTGTTAGGGTGAGTTATCTAAGCATATTATAGGTGGGGCAAGCGGTATAGGAGCCTCGATTGTCAACCAACTTCATGAACAGGGCGCATATGTGGTTTTTGGCGATATCGACATTGATGGTGGAGCTCTGTTAGCATCCACTCTATCCGAAAGTTCGAACTTCGTTCACATGGATGTTTCGAAGTATGAAGACAACGTCAAGCTCTTTGATGCCGCTTTCCAGAAGTACGGACGTGTGGATCATGCAGTTGCCTGTGCGGGGATTCTTGAGCAGGGCAAATGGTTCGGCCCAGAACTGACAATAGAGAGCGTCAAGACTCCAGAAAGCAATGTTACTGTTGAGGTGAACCTGCTAGGAGTCTTGTATTTTGCTCGTATAGCAGTTGTTTATTTGCGAGAAGGGAAGAGGAAGGATGAGGATAAGAGTCTGACACTCATTAGTAGTGCGGCTGGCTTCAGAGAATCTGCGCTTCCAGTCTATCAGGTATGTCAGCTACTGTTTGATGCATACTGAATGGAGCATGATTCTAATCAATGCAGTGTTCTAAGCATGGCGTAATGGGACTTCTGCGGACTCTGCGAGGCAAAATCTATCCACGAGATGGTATTCGCATTAATGCCGTCTGCCCTACTTTTACAGAAACGAGTATGACGGATTATCTTGTTGAGGAGATGCGCAGTCTTGGTAAAGTCAGCAATACTTCAGATGATGTTGCCAAATACATCTTAGGTCTGGAAGTATCTACAGATCGCAATGGTCAAGCAATCTATGTCGAAGGCGGTCGTGCATGGGAATTCGAGGAAGATCTTGTAAAGACGATGCCATTGTGGCTGGGAAAGGAGCCTTGCGAGAGAATGAAAGAGGATCGAGAACTCATGCAAGCAAGAAAGGCTCGAACATCATATACATAAGGGGTGCCTCAGACGTTGCTACTGTCCATTGGTGGAGGCTCAGCCTCTAAGCATTCATTTATGGATTTGATTTTATAAAAGATAACACTGATTCGCTTTAAATGACCTGACAATATCCTCAAAAATACAATTACAGCAAGAAACATGCTTTCAAACGAAATCGGCCAGAGCCTGCTCTGCTTCTTCAAGTCGGGAATTGATCCATTTCCTGTAACTCTCATCCTTTTTGAAATTCTCGTCATTCAACATAGCCGTGAGTGTAGACTTTATATGCTGATTCACAGCTCTCAATCTCTGACGAGTCTCTGCAGTCTCCAAGGTAGAAGCATCGACAGAATCAAGTGGGAATGAAAACCGTCTGCGTCGCTGCTCAGAGACAGGCGATATAATTGACCCTGATATAGAGATATCTCGTGTAGTTCCCGTAATAGGGGATGATGAGGTCGATACAGCTGATGAAACAGAGGAGACAGAAGATCTTGCAGACCTTGTGAAAGTACTCGGATCGAGGCCACATGAACCATCTCCATTCGAGCTTGATGAAATGCTCAATTTTCGGACCATCCTATCTGGAGAGAACTTGATGGGATTCGCGTCGACGAATGCGTTCTGTTGCAGCTCTTTTCGAAGAAAATCTCTTTGAGCGTGAAGACTCATATAAGTTTGGAGGCAGAAAGCTCTGTGGCTTGACTTGCTTGAAGTACGAGAATGTTTCGCCATGGCTGATAAAAAAAACTCAGATGATTGCAGTAGAAGGAGTAATGATTTCTTTCAACGGGAAAAGTGATGGTTTACAGAAGTGCATTGTCAATATGCTTTGATTGATGCTCATAGAGGCGACGAGCCGTATATATAGCTCGCAACAACCTTTGAGGGATTACATATTGTCGACTTCTTTCTTGGATCTCATCCCAGCTCAGCACTTGGGTCGATCGCGCGTGTTTGTGGGAAGTCAGAATGGTGTGGGACAAATCAGGAAGAGCACGAGTGTCCCAAATTCACCAGACCTACGTAAGTGACGGAGTAAATTGAGCTCTGAGATGTTCTCTTGATAGATGTGATTGGCGACATGCCGCATGCGGTCGGAGCTAGCTCCGGGCGTCCCAGCCGTTGTCCCGTATTGCATCATTCAAGTAAACACTTGGGAAAAGGATATGTATGGTAGTAGTACACTGAATTGGACTCTTAGTTATTCCTAATGGAATGCTGTATTTAGCTCACGTATTGTATTATCTTGGTTCATGAGATTTTTGCCTCAGAAGATGATTTCTATATAGGAAAAGGCTCGTTAGGTGGGCAATGAGTTCTTGTGCATGCTCTTGGTCATGTCTCTTCTTACCTGTCTTGGTCTATCTCTGATCTCCTTGAATAGGAACATGCAGACATGTTCAGCAATTTACTCTTTGTAAGAGTTCCTGCAAGCTATGCAATGTACATACATATTTCGAGGAAAGGTGTGCCCTCGGGGCGGATGTATTTGTATTCGTCAGCTACAAAAAACATACTTAATTTCCAGTGCTCTGATAAATCTGAAATACCTTTCAGTCAATCGAGGCTGAGACTGAGAGTGGATATTCATAATATAACACCGATCCTTGCCAAAACGCATGTCACTGAAGAGCAAAATTTAGCGCATCAATATGCGTGAGTTTATATTAGACACGATCTATATTATTCAACCTCGATTCATAGTATTTCCAGCACCCCTGAGATAATTAGCATGCAGTCCAAAGGCATCAAAAGATGACTCGACTTACTTAGGATTCGCCTCTACATATTCATCCCAATTCCTGGCTTTCATTACCTCCGCATCAGCCTTGTCATAGTTATCTTCATCGGGAGTCGGAGATCTTCCACTGGCCTCACCGCCACCCTCAATGATACCTCCTCTTCTTCTTTCTTCTTCCAAGTACTCCTCCACGGTCATAGTCGGTAGGTTGTGCCCACTTCTGAAGACTCCTTGCTGTACCTGCTGTCTGTTATCCAAAAGTGTGAATGGTCGCATAGGCTTTCCATCACGACTCAGAATAGGACCGCTCTGGTTTCCAAGGATTTCAGAAATCGGTCGGTCGAGTCGCTCAGAGTGTTGTTCTGCTCTTATACCCATGCGTTCCCGGTAATCACGATCCAGTTGTTCGGGCCCTCCCGGCGGCATCGGAGGTGCCATAGCCAGTACTTCTAATTCGCGGTTCATAACTTCGAGATTTTGGAAAGTATGGTGAGTGTAAAGGTGGAGACTTGTCAGCTGTAATTCGCGAATGGCATCGTCCTCTCGTTGAAGATATGCTGGATTCTGAGATAGAAACTGTATAGGGTCAGTGGATGATGCGCTCATGGGTGCCGTTGACATACCTCCATCTTCTGCTTTAACTCTTTTTCAAATTTGAAGTTCGTAATTTTCGCTGCTCTCCTTGCTGTCGCATCGTTTGTCGAAATAGTTGAAAATTTTTTTGGATCCTCATTGTATAATTTCAACGTCTTTTTCTCCGCCGCTGTGAATATTTCATAATGATCCAACAAGCTCAAGTATCTTTCAAATGCCTCTCGCGCTTTCAGTAACACAACCTTGCGATCGAAGTCTGTGACTCGGAGCATCAGCTCAGCGATGCGGTAGTTGATCAAGAGGTACCTCGTGGAAATCAGCGTGGCACTTTTGAGGCGAATGGCAATGTCACCTACTGCAGGTCCCCCGAGGAAACATCTTCAATTGTCTCGTTGTCACTGAAGAGGGACAATCTATCAGCAAGTTGTCGACATTGCTCGTAGGACTTGATGGCGCTATCGAGAGTCTCGCGATAGGTGTCAGTGTTGCTTAATGAAGAGGATTCGATGATGAGTCTTTGCTTTTCTGCTGTAGCATAGAGAGATCTTATGTTCTGGTTTTCCATTCTTCTTCCGCCAAAATCTGAGAGGATCAGTTGTGGTTTCGAGGCGTGGATATGATGGCGTTGTTGGTGTTGTAAGCTTCGAGATTGAATATTCGCTGATATCCAGGAACGGGCTCACCAATCTGGTGGTAGACCCCACGTCAGCCTTGCAATTAAACTTTGGTGGGGTATCATTAGGCCCCGAGCTAAGACTGCTATTGGTGATAGGCCGCAATGATGATCAATACTGTCGCTAAATCAAAACTCCTCGCGATCGCAACCATCACCACGATATCAACTTCACGCACCACTGAACACCTGGGCTTGTATACGTAACACTCTTCATTCATATCGACTTCGTCTTTTCTTCATGGTCATCATCAGTTGAAGATACGCAATTTCATCAATTCATAGCATGAGGTATTAATACGACTGATCTCTTGGAATACCGGGCGCGTTCATATTACATAGTACAACCCACATCTCCCGCAGAGATATCTTCCAATTTGTCTGGCAATAGAATACCACCAATGAAACGAAGTAAGTGAGGAAGTAGCATATTTCATTGTATCTCTGCTCGACCTTCATGGGATGCCTTGCTCATATGTTCAATTGTGACACTTTGAATTTGACAACCCAATTCCAATGGTTGCTTGGTTCATTCTTCACGATTGAGCATCTGCGTTTGACATACCTACAGCATGACTCTTTCCATAATCAATTGCTCTAATATCAACACCGAGGGAATTTTATGCCGCAGACACTCATTACAAAGCCAGAAGTTTGTTTGCTGCTAGAACTGACACGGATAGAATTCGATATGGAAAAATCAAGGTTACCAGTGTTTGTCACCAATGACGAATTCATTGTAGAGCCCTCCAAACCTGGGCAAGGAAATTCAATTGCCGAGAGACAAGATACTTCATCTGACCTTCACGAAATATCTCATTTGAAACTCATCGCAAACTCTCACATAAACAAGATGGATGGCCCAGCCCTCGCAACTCGATCAGAGGACGCTGTTAGAGCAGAGCTGCAACAATCCATGGATGATCGTGATCATGCCAAACGTCGCCGACAGGAAATCTCACGCCATGATCTCAGCACAGTTCCTATATCCAAAGAACTTGCGGGTCACGTTGCAAGCTCATCAAATGTCGAACCATCTGGTGTCGGGAGAACAAGCGTGAGTCAGGACCTTGTGGATGCGGTAGGGAACAGAGATCACGTTGACCTTCGGGAACACCTCCTCGACGATGTCGAGCAGATTAATCTGAGAGGCCCGGCAAAGGTGGAGCTTTATGATTCAGAGGATGATTTATTTCATACTGTGTGTGAAGGAAACGCACCCGAGCAGATCGACAAAAAGCAAATCACCATCGTCGAGGATGGAGATGTCGAAGAAGAAGAACTTGATTCTATGGATGATGATCTTGACGAAAGAGGGAATGTTACACCTCTGACGGGGTCTGAGATCAGGAGAGTACAAGATGCTCAGTTCGCGAGTTACGTTCGGAGAAAGGCCCTCCAGGAAGCTCGAGCAATCGCCAATGCCGTCGACCATGATCACGAAAAGCAAACTCTCCGATCTTTAGTCAAGCAGGCTGAAGGTGAACAGATCATTGCTACCCCTCGTGACTATCAGTTGGAATTGTTTGAGAAGGCCAAGGAAGAAAATATTATTGCAGTCCTTGATACAGGTGATACAGTTCTCCCTATCCCAAGAGCTAAGCTGATGTTATTGTAGGATCTGGAAAGACTCTCATTGCAGTCCTACTTCTCCGACATGTCATCAATCAAGAACTTGAGGACCGAGCCCTTGGAAAACCTCAACGCATCTCAATTTTCTTAGTAGACTCGGTTACTCTTGTATTCCAGCAACATGCTGTCCTCGAATGCAATCTCGACTATAAGATGGAAAGATTTTGTGGAGAGATGGGCTGTGATCTTTGGAGCAAGGATCACTGGGATAAACAGTTTTCGGAAAATATGGTCATCGTGTGCACGGCGGAGGTGCTCTACCAATGCTTGCATCATGCATTTATTACCATGGATCATATCAACCTTCTCATCTTTGATGAAGCACATCACGCCAAGAAGAATCACTCTTATGCCAGGATCATCAAGGATTTCTATGTGCCAGTTGAAGACAAGAGCTATCGCCCGAGAATCTTTGGAATGACGGCATCGCCCGTGGACGCTCGCGTGGACGTCAAGAAGGCAGCGTTTGAATTGGAGACACTCCTCCATTGCAAGATTGCGACGGCTGCCGATCCCAGTCTCATGCAATTTTCAAGTCAATCGAAAATTGAGCAGGTTGTCGAGTACGAGTCACTGGATCCCCCGTTTGAGACTCCTTTGTACCAAAAGCTCAAAGCACAAGTGGGGAACAATGCTGTCCTTTCGAAAGCAATGCGATTCTCGAAGCAAGCTTCTTCCGAACTTGGGGCTTGGTGCTCTGATAGCATGTGGCCGCTTTGCCTAGTAGATGACGAGGTGAAAAAGCTTTTAGCCAAGACGGAGCGAAAATTCCACGACAGAAAAGGTACGTCGCTCGACGAGCTTGAAGTTCAGAAATCGAAGATTGAGCATGCGAGAAGAATTGTCGAGCAACATGAATTTGTCACCCCGAAAGCAGATCTGGAGTATCTTTCTACCAAGACCTTAGTACTTGTTGAATGGCTGAGAGAGCGTTTTGAGCGTCCAACAAATGACAAATGTATTGTTTTTGTCAAACAGAGATACACTGCTACTATTTTAACACGACTTTTCCAACAGGAGGGCATAGCGACGCCTCACATCAACGTGGGAACTCTCGTCGGAACCCGAACTGGTGAGCCTGGTGATCTTAACGCCTCTTTCAAGCAACAAATGATCACCATGATGCGTTTTCGTGAAGGAAAATTAAACTGTCTGTTTGCTACATCTGTGGCCGAGGAGGGCCTCGACGTACCTGACTGTAACCTGATTGTTCGGTTTGATCTCTACGACACCTTGATCCAGTACATCCAGTCGCGGGGCCGAGCTCGCCAGATGAATTCCATATTCATTCATATGAAGGAACAATTCAATAAAGTCCACAGTGATATTATCAAGGAGGTTTACCGGAACGAGGATATTTTGCGGAGATTCTGCTTGGCTTTACCTGGGGATCGTGTTCTTACGGGGAATGACTGCAATATCAATTATCTTATGCGGAAGGAAAAACACTATCAAACCGAAAAGGAGGAAGAGACAGGAGCCATCTTGACTTATCGAATGAGCCTCGCTGTTCTTGGAAACTTTGCTAGCTCATTGCCAAAATCCGATGTCAGTATCAGTCACCCGCTATACTTGATCACGGTTCAGAATCATCAATTCATATGCGAAATTGTTCTCCCAGAGACCTCCCCACTCAGCGGAGTCATTGGTAGACCAGCCTCTACAAAGCGTGAAGCCAAGTGTGCAGCCGCCTTTGAAGCTTGTAAGCTATTGCGACGCAAGAAGCATCTGGACAAACACTGGCTGCCGACTTACACAAAGAAGCTACCGGCTATGCACAATGCACGACTGGCGCTGAATTCGAAGGCGAAGCACGGTTATCCAATGAGGAGCAAACCCATGATATGGAACGTCGATCAAAAGCCGCAGCAGTTGTTTGTCACCGTTCTGGACATTTCCGATCCCGAGAAACTTGGTAGGTACTCTCAACCTCTTGCATTACTGACAAGAGCCAAGCTTCCGCAACTACCGTCTTTTCCCGTGTACCTCGAAGGATCCTCGCCTACAGCAGTCATCATGCGAAACATTGAAGAGCCCTTGATCGTTGAAGATGTCCTACTCGAAAACATTCTTTCATTCAATATCCGCTGTTTTGACGATGTCTTCAGTAAGCTGTATGAGCGAAATCTGGACCGAATGCCTTATTTCTTAGCACCAATTGTGCAAAGATTTGCGCACGTTGAAAATATTCACGACTTGATCGACTGGGACTGTGTGAAGCTGGTAGCTGAGAATGAAGAGTTACATTGGGATGAGAACACACCAGATGATTTCTTTGAAAACCGATTCATTCATGATATCTACGACGGATCCAGAAAAATGTGGTCAAAGAATGTCGCGAAACAATACAAACCATTGGATCCTGTTCCCGCAGGAACAGTACAGAGAAGCGGAGCTCGTAAAAACAATGACAATATCATGGAGTATAGTACCAGTCTCTTCCGGAAGTCTCGACAGCGTGTCACATACAGTGAAGATCAGCCAGTCATCGAAGCCGAATACATACCCCTACGTCGAAATTTGCTCGATAAAAATGGACAGCCTTCTGAAAAGACGACGAGAATGTTTGTTATCCCAGAGCCGCTCAGAATATCACCTCTTCCAACGTCAGTAGTTGCCATGGTTTATCTGTTTCCAGCAATCATACACCGAATCGAATCGCATCTTATTGCCCTGGAAGCTTGCGATATGCTGCGTCTAGATGTTCGACCAGATCTTGCACTTGAAGCCATGACAAAGGACTCGGACAACACAGAAGAGCACGGGGAGGAGCAAGTCCAGTTCCAACGAGGTATGGGTAACAACTACGAACGTCTTGAATTCCTGGGCGATTGTTTCCTCAAGATGGCTACTTCGATCTCGTTGTTCACTCTCAATCCCGACAGCAACGAAATGGATTTCCATGTCAAGCGTATGTGCCTGATCTGCAATGCCAACCTTCAAAACGTGTCACAAAAGCTAAACCTTCATGAATACATACGGTCTCGAAGCTTTGACAGACGTGGATGGTACCCTGAGGGTTTAGTTTTAAAAAGGGGGAAAAAACCAAAGTCCGATGCCGAGTCAAAGATGCATGCCCTTGGTGACAAAACCATTGCAGATGTCTCCGAAGCATTGATTGGAGCAGCCTTGCTCACACATCACGACTCAAAGAACATGGATCCTGCTGTTCATGCTGTGAGCGAGCTTGTCTGCAGTTCTGATCACACAATGGCGAGGTTTGAAGACTACTACCCGAACTACGTGCTTCCAAAGTACCAGACTGCTCCATCAACGGCTGCTCAGCGGGATCTGGCAGAAAGGGTTGGACTCGTGCACGCCTATCACTTCCAGTACCCAAGACTCCTACGTTCTGCATTTGCCCATCCTTCATACCCCACAAACTATGAGAAAGTTCCGAATTATCAGCGACTGGAATTTTTGGGCGATGCGTTGCTGGATATGGCCTGCATCAACTTCATATTCCATCGATTTCCACGTCACAATCCTCAATGGTTGACCGAGCATAAGATGGCCATGGTTTCCAACCAGTTCCTGGGTGCTCTCTGCGTGAAGCTTGGTTTCCATAGACACTTACTTCATCTTCATGCTGCCATTGGGAAGCGCGTCGTGGAGTATGTTGAGGAAATTGAAGAAGCGAAGAATGAGGCAATGAAGGAGGCTGTTGATGCAGGCAGGTCTGCAGAGGAGTACTCGCGCGATTACTGGGTCCATACAACTAAACCACCAAAGTGTCTTCCCGATATGGTTGAGGCTTACATTGGCGCAGTGTTCGTTGATTCACATTTCAGCTACCTTGAGGTAGAGCGATTTTTCGACGAGCACATTCGCTGGTTCTTTGAAGATATGCACATTTACGATACATTTGCCAACAAGCAACCGACTACCTATTTAACGAATTTCCTTTCTGTTCACATGGGTTGCACACGATGGCGAATAAGAATCGAAGAGATCCAAGCCAGTGTGACCGGTTTGTCAGCGCAAGTTGTCGCTGTTGTGATGATTCACAACGACATAATTGCTGATGGCATCGCTGACAGTGGTCGATATGCGAAGATTGCAGCTTCAAAGCAGGCATTGTCACGTCTGGAAGGTCTCTCGCCACAGCAATTCCGGTCTACTTTTAAATGCGACTGTAAGCCAAAGGATGCAGATGCGATGCAGTTGGAGGATGATACTGTGAAGGGGACGGCAGTTTGAGGTGAAAAGTGAATGCGATGGAAATTGATACCTAGACCTCCTATGAGATAGCCTTGCAAAGCAACATCAGCCAACTTAGTCCGGCAGAATAAACTAGAATCTATCAACCAATCAATCATGGAAATCTAACCGTAACATTACCTGTCAAAATCTCGATAGGTCCGTCGAAAGGTGGCTGGCTGAAGTGTTCTGCCGGAGCAATAAATCTTCCACCATGACCAAAAGTTTTGGTATTTAGCAGGGGATGTTGTTAAGAGGGGGGTCCACCACTACGCACAGCTGAAAGTGCTTCAAATCTAGAGGCGTCGAGACCACTTTCCACACGGCTCGAAGAGGCTCCAAATCATTAAACCCTCTCGCATAGGCCATCCTGAAAAGCATCGTGGCTTATTTAGGAAGTCAGGAGGTAGGAAATAGATACATGCTGTTTTTGATGAAGTTGACCTTTGCAAAGAAGTCTCCACAGGACCAGAAGTAATATAATGTTGAGCTATCCCACGCCCGTTGTTTTTTTGACTTCGTTGCATTTGTACTTGGTACTCAAGTTTTTGTTCTCTTTCCAAGCAGTTTCTGTTTAGCCATTCGATATTTTATATCAGTGGTAAGGATGAAGTTCTCAAGCATTGTTTTCTTAGCTTTTGTTGCGCACGTGTCCGCGTCTAGTCTGGGTGGAAGAGCACAAGTTGTCACAACTCGAGATAGTTGCGGTACTGATCTCTCGCCACCTCATTCGATTTCTATACTGGTGTACCATGGCTGACTCTGGAATCTAGCAAATGTTGTCGCTGCAACTACCAAAGGCATCATCTTTCAAAGTACTGCGAAGAAGGATTGCAGCGCTAATGTTATCTCAACCTCAACTGTCACTGTGATTCCATTAGCCCTGTAAGTATTCCTCGACTCTCCCAATGCCGTGTGCCTCGACTAATCAAGCATAATTAATAGCACTGCCACCACCACATCGACCATCCTCACCACAGTCTACTCGACGAGCGTTGCGTCCATAACTGGAAGTACTACTCTCCTCTCCACAATCCAATCCACGGAGACAGACCGCGATATCTCGACGACCTACTCGACAACTACCACTACTTTGACTTCGACCCTCGCTTTCACCGAGACGCCCACCGTTTTGACCACTTTAACTGTTACCTCGCTCTCAGCTTCCACAGTCACTTCATACACACCGACGGCGTCCGCTGTCGTTATAACCGCCGCCCCTGCCAAACGAGATGTCGAGCAGAGGGCTCAAGCAGCAACCATTCCAGCATATGCTTCAGCTTGTTCAGATTATGCCGACTACGTATCAGCCTGTGCAATTGCAGGAGTCACCTCCACAATCCATACTGTTCAAGTGACGGCATCTGCGTCCACTACTACCGCAGTAGTATTGTCAACAACCATCTCGACTATCTATACGAGCATCACATCGGAAAGCGATGTCAGCTTCACTGAAATCAGTACTCTGCTCACTACAATCACCCAGAGCAGCACTGTTACGCTGCCTACCACCTCTACTGTCTACGAGACCACCTCCGTCACGTCAACTGCGCTCGCGGCTACGTTGACTGCTTACTCCACCACCACCGTTGCTGGAGCAGCGGAAACAGTGACTGTACCAATTCCCAACTTCAAGTTGGCAATGGTTCCAGTCAACGGCGGTTCGACCCTCTACATGATGGCATTATCAGGAGATGGTGTCGTCTCAAAATCCACAACCGACATCACATCTGCAACCGTTTTCACCGTGGACAAGCTTAACCGTCTTATAACCCTGGGTGCAGACCCCGAGATTGCCTGTCAAAGCCATAGTATCTCAAGTTACTACATCAATAACATCAGACCGTCGTTCCTCAACAGCCATCCCGCTTACCAGCAATACTATTCGCCGCTCTATTGTGTAGTTAACACAGATGCCACACTTACCTGCACATATAAGACATCGAGTTCTTTTACACTGTACAATAGCCAATGGTTCTATAGTACTCCGAATTACAATGGATACCCAACGTACATTGCTCATCTAATTCCACAATAGACAGATGTTTATGGATTTGGTCAGGTAAATGGTTGAATTCATATTCTATTAATAATATCAAAATATATAATACAAATACATAATTTAGTCCTGTCCTATTCTCGATGCTCAAGTGAAGCTACTACTAGTTTTTTTTGGATTTCTATAGATGTAAAGGAAGTAAACCTTATTAGGGTTATATTCTACTATTTGCAGAGATCTAGAACTGATGTATAAATGTCAAGTAACTAACATAAATGATATATCTTAAAGTTATGCTATTAGAATGTAGATTGATTATAACCAATTGCTTATTATTGAAACCAATAATCAAATACTCTAAGTCTTGTAGCAATTGTACAATATTTATATTAACATAGCCACTAAATAATAGTATTCAGTGTCTAGCAAGGAGAGCTCACTACTAAAAGTCGTTCGGTCACACCTAGTTAGCACTTTTATATATTATCGAAAAGCTTATAATAAGTAGTTATCAAATCTAAAAAGGCTATCGCTTTGCGACCAACTCGCCGCTATTAATCACAGTGTTATCAAGGCTATCTTGCAGAACATCTAGACAATCACTCGCTAGGCTACCCGGCATTTCAGAGATCTTGAGGCTTCAGAACTCTGTTGAAATTCCTGAGAAATATTATGGTTATACAAACAGGGAAGTGAAAAGTAATAATATTTGTGACAACGAAGCAACTGTGCTTCCCATATGTATGCAGAGCAGTTATTGGTCGCTATCGATCGCTCAAAATATTACATAGCCCCCGCACCTGTCAGCATCTTCCGACTGTCGTCTCATTCTCTATCATCCTTCCTCAGTCTTTCAAGTTTCGACCAACGTAGTCAGATCTTTGTTCAAAAAGTTTCATTCACCATCTGAAAGATATAAAAGTTCTCTTTGAAAGTTGCCGGATCTTGTTGATTTTTGCTATCTCGACTGTTCCTCTGCGTTACTAAGTTCTGCATGCGAGGCTGTGTAGTCCTAAGCATCACCAACCTAGGCATCAGCTAGGCATCATGTCGGGTGTCGAAATACTCGGTGCGATTGGAATTGTTGCGAATATCATCGCTGTTGTGGACGCAGGCATACAAGTATATGAGAGGGCGAAAGGCTACAAAGACGATGTCAACAGGATACCCAAGTCGCTTCAAAGTACGAACGCTGTGCCGCCTCTTTTCAAAAACGCTTCACAGCAAACTAAAAAACGCATTGAAGAGGGAGAAATCGATGAGGAAGCGTGTCAGGTTCTGGAAGAATATCTTAGGCACTGTTTTGAAACTGTATCTAGGCTGAGCGGAATATTTTCCCAACTCATTCCTGGAGAAAACGCCTCGATATGGAGACGCGGGTGGAAATCTCTGTCCAGTTTGGGGCAAGACAAGAACGTTAAAACCTTGGACAAGGATCTAATGCGCTTTGTTCGGGTTTTGAACTTGTTCTATACATCGCGAGGCTTATCGATTACTGAGATGAGGCAAGCAGTCACGAGTACCTCGACTGCGGCAGATTCGATTCAGAAACCCATGTTCATACGTTACAAGAAAGATGACAATTTCGTTGGACGGAACTCTATCATGCTTGAGATCACCAAACGATTTGAGAACAAGTTGTCGAGAGTTGCTCTCACTGGTATTGGCGGCGTCGGGTATGTGCTTTAGAACACTTCATCATGTTGAACATGCTGACCGTTCGACTAGAAAATCGAGGATCGCGATTGAGTACTGTTTTGTATACCAGAACGAATACCCAGGCTGTCATGTGTTTTGGGTGCATGGAGGTTCCAAAAACAGGGTCAAGACTGCCTATGAAAAAATCGCCGAGAAGATCAAAATTCCAGGGAATACCTCCTCGGTCGACATTCTTAAATTGGTTTCGGATTGGCTTAGCGAGGAAGAGAATGGGCCATGGCTCATGTTACTGGATAATGCTGATGATGCCGACATATGGGTTACCTCCTCTGATGGGCCTCTTATCAACAGTTTACCTCGGGGAAAGCATGGATCGATGTTGATCACTACTAGGAATGCACAACTTGGAAAAACGATATTGAACAATCGACAGAGGCCTATTGAAGTACCCAGGTTGGAAGAGGTTGACTCTGTTGCACTCTTACGATGCAGAGTCTTTGAAGATGACGATGTTAGAATCGAAGATTCCAAAGCGCTCGTTTCAAATCTTGGCTACCTACCCCTAGCAATCACACAAGCAGGCGCACATATGAAGGAAAATGATATGTTAGTCGCAGACTATTTAAAATTGTTGAATTCAAGCGAAGCAAACACCACCGACCTGTTGTTACGCCAAAATCACGACGAAATTCGCGACCCTGATATTCAGAACTCGGTATTTTGTACTTGGAAATCTCCTATGATCAGATTGATCACCAGTATCCTCGTGCAGCAGAAATTCTCGCCACTATGGCTCTACTTGATCGACAAAACATCCTGGTTGATATTATACGCTATGAGGACGAAGGAGAGCTCGAGTACAGAGAAGCAGTGCAAAGGTTGAAAGCGTTCTCGTTGATAGCGGAGGAAGTGAAGGACAAGATCTTCAGCATGCATCGAATTGTGCAACTGTCTATTCAGTGGTATCTTAAAAGTTAGAACACTTTGAAATATTGGCAGGGAAAAGCTCTAAGCTGTGTAGAGTCGACTCTGCCCGAAGTCTTTGATATAGGAGCGTTCGAGGATCTTCTCCTACATGTTCATATTGTGTTATCCTACACTTTTAGCACTGACGCTCACAAGATTCAGCGTGCGGATGTACTTTCGGAGATGGGACAATACAACTACTACCTTCGCCGGTATCCACTCGCTTTCCTAAATCTTCAAGAATGTTTGAAGATCCGAGAATCTATACTTGGCCCAGAGGACCCAGGTACGATAGAAAGCATGATGTATTTATGCGTGTAAATGTATACATGGGGCCCAAGTGAGATGCTCGAAGAGTCTGAGACGCTTATTCGTCGAGCTGTGGAGCTTTCAATTAGAGAGTATCCATACCTCTACGAGAAAGCTTTAGATGATCTGGGAAGGGTTCTCACTGAACAACACAAATTCGACGAAGCGGAAAAGATCTTCAAGCAGTTGATGACAAGGACTATCGATAGAGACGGTCCCAAAAGCCTATCTGCCTCTTCAATAATGTACACATTTTCTTTCTGGTACAGCGCCCAAGACAGATGTGAGGAGGCAGAAGACTTATTACGCAGAGCACTCGAAATTACTAAGAACCATAAGAAAAATCTATGGTTTGGCTTCATTATGAGACCTCTAGCAATGGCATTAGAGATTCAAGACAAATATGTAGAGGCCCTGCAGATCTGGCGAGATTTCTTGGCCTTCCATTCAAGTTTGCTCGGTCCTTCTCAACTGATCACGTTACAGTCAAGAGACTATCTGCTGGGATTTATGACGCGATTTATCACTTATCACCGCGATGGAGTTTTAGAGGATGAAACTGAGCTAGGATTGCTACCTTTTTTACTGGAGAAGAAGCCGAAGAGTTTGGGAGGGAGACCTTGAGATTGGCCATCGACAAGCTTGGACTCGAAGACATATTGACACTCAACATCCAAACAAACATGGCGACGTGTTTGGGCAACCAGAGGAAATATGGCGAGGCTGAAGAGATGTTCCGAGAAAACCTGAGACTTTGGATAGAAACTCTTGGCCCAGATGATTCCCATGCGGTAGACTGCAGAGGAGGACTGGCAACCTTGATGAAAGAAAGAGGCCGACATGAAGAGGCCGGACAATTAATTAAGGAGAACATAAAGCTTAAAACATATCTGGACGTTGAAGATCGTCACAGCTCTTTCTTCGCCTTGGAGAGACTAGCACTTGATATGAGAGACTATGGAAAACATGAACAGGCTGAGAAGCTGTTACGAGAGGTGGTGCTATGGTTCACGCAAACTCTTGGCGCAGAATACAACACCACCATAACCTCGATGTCTTTTCTTACCAGGCTTTTGAGCAGTGGGGACAAGTTGGATGATGCAGATCTTCTTTATGGCAAGATATTTAGACACTACGCCAGAGCTGTTAAGGCTGCCTCTCAGGATATTGATAAATCGGATGTTGTTCTTGGACAATCTCTCGAGAATAATAAATCTAACACCGGCCGGGATGAAGAGCGGTTCGATGCTTCAGTCGCGATATTCCTTATGTATGAATACTGTAGTTTCTTGGCAGAAAGCGGGAAACGCGCAGACGCCGAGCAAACATCGAGAGAAATGGTAACTCTAGTTACAGAGGCACTAGGCACTGGTCACACTGGAACCTTCGAAGCTATGCCTTTTCGAGGAGATCTCTTCGAGAAAATGGGGCAACATGATGATGCACAAGCCATGTACAAAGACGCCCTGGACTTGAGTCTGAAAGTTACTGGCTCAAATGATAAGCAGACCATGGATAACATGGGTAGTATCGCAAAGCTCTACAGTCGATTGGACAGAGACGATGACGCGGAAAGAGTTTATCGGCAGATTCTTAAAATCCGAACGGACAATCTAGGTTCTTCCCATTCTGAGACTTTGAAGGCAATGTTTGAAGTAGGAGATATCTACGCAGATCAGTCAAAGTTTGGTGAAGCAGAGGTTATCTACCGATAGCTCCTGAGAATAAAGACAGAGGCACTTGGGTCTAATCATCCAAGAACTCTAAAAGCAATGGAAAAGGTGGGAGATATCTGCGCATGTCAGGAAATGTTTGGTGAAGCAGAGACAGTCTACCTAGAGCTCTTGAGAATCAAGATGGAGGCATTTGGGCCTAATCAGCCAAGAACTCTAGAAGCAATGAAAAAGGTGGGAGATATTTACGGCAGCCTCAAGAAATTTACCGAAGCTGTGGGACTATTCAACGAAGTTTTGAGGATCAGAATACAATATCTTGGTTTGGAGCACAAAGATACACTACAAGTACGTTTTGCGATCGCAACAATTCGAGAAGACCAAGAGAGATTTGACGAAGCGGAGGAGATCTATCGCGAAATTTTCGAAATTGAGAAACGAGTCCTTGGTCATAGGCACAAGAGGGCTTTGGGTACGCAACACATGCTAGGGGAAGTCTTGTTCAGGCAGAGGAGACACAAGGAGGCAGAGAAGAACCTGCGGGAAGTGTTGGTATTAACAATAAAGACTGTAGGTTCAGATCATGAGGACACACTGCTTACAAAGGGCGCCCTTGCACGTGGTTTGAGGATGATGGAGAGGTATCAAGAAGCAGAAGGTCTTCAACGGCACTTCCTAGATGGATGTACAAGGACATTGGGAAACAAGCACAAGGAAACACTAGGGATTATGTATGACCTTGTTGTTTTGCCTGGATAAAGATAGCGAAGCGAGGGAGTTACTAAATCGCGCCCTTCAATTATGTATCGAGGTAATCGGTCCCAAATCTAACTTTACTCTTTTAATCGAGAAGCTCCTGGTCGAAGGCCCTGAGAAGTCTTTATTTGAGCTTGCTTCGGGGAAATCAACACCAAGCTTAGGGGTTAGGAATCTGTCGGCGGAGGGTACTACAGACATGGGACAGGAAAGACTCGTGGAGAATCAGCCATTAGAAGGCAATAGGAAAAGGCAAAGGGATGAGGATATAACATTGGCATTGAGAAGTCGGAAGAACCAGAAAAGCGATTTGTAGTGTACATTTTATTTTATACAGGCATTTTTGAGCAATCAAGTCGGTGAAACGCAAGTGAGTGCAGCGAAATTGAATGAATGAGCACAGCGCAATTATCAGACAGCAATCTTGAGCCTCGCCAAGGATCTTTGTACATTCATGGGAGTCATCTAACTAAATCCTTGAGTCCATCAGCACTGTAGTGGAGGAATGGCTGCATGAGCTAAGCTGGGCCATGGGAATGCCAGTCCAGATGAAACTTCATTTCATTCGAAGTATGAAACCTACGATTGATCTAAGAATTCAAATGCAATCACCATTTCCATGATGTTAACGCCTAAAGAGACTGGTATGTGGAGAAACAACAGATAATAGTCGCGTCAACTGCAGCGCGCTATAATATACACGCGCATAAACCATGCATCATAGTCGCGAGCTCCGACATGAGCTCCGATCTGAGTGAGCCCCGACACAAACACAACACATCAGTGAAAACGTGAGATACTGTTGAAACCCTGTCACACCAACCTGATTTACCCCCAATGCTTCAATTAAGCTCATTGCCATCGCGGCGCATTTCCCTAGTTCTAGTGGCCCTCATTCTCGTCTTCATTGGAAACGTTGTCGCCGAAAAACATGCTGCTTCTGTGGCTTCCATGAGCTTGGAGGAAATCGAGGAGAAGCTGCAGGTATGCCAAGTATCAAATTATCAAATTATCAAATATTTCATGCTAACAAATGTCAAGGAATGTCCAATTGTCGAGGACCTCAATGCCTATAAATTGGCTACTTCCCCAACGACGTCGTCGCTCACCTCTCGTATCTTCGCCATACTTTTCCCTGGCACTCCTGCAACAAATGCTCTGCTCGCCACTCTATACATTTCAGGGCCTCCAAACTTCCTTTTGGCATTATGTCCACCGAACATCGATCCCTCGTCTCTTTCCGTGATGGTTGCCTTTGCTGTTGGGGGTCTTTTGGGTGATACTTTGTTCCATCTCCTCCCCGAGATCTTCCTCGGTGAGGTTGAACCAGAACATGTCCGATTTGTGTTTGTCGAACCGAATCGAAATCTTCTCCTTGGAGTCGCTATAATGGTTGGATTCGTTACATTTGTGGCCATGGATAAGGGCCTTCGTATTGCAACTGGTGGTGAAGGTGGTCATGATCATGGTCATAATCATGCCGTAGAGGATACTGCCTCTGCTACTGCATCTGGGATTGAAATTAACATCAACTCTCCCCCTGCGAAATCCACCCGCTCTCGTTCAAAGAAGGAGGACAGTAAGAAATCTACCATTGCAATTCCCGAGCAAAAGGAAGTCAATGCCTCGGTCAAGCTTGCTGGATACTTGAATTTGATTGCAGACTTCACACACAACATCACTGATGGCTTGGCAATGGCTTCTTCTTTCTATGCCTCCCCAACTATCGGTGCAACGACGACAGTTGCTGTTTTCTTCCATGAAATCCCCCACGAGGTCGGTGATTTCGCCCTTCTCATCCAATCTGGCTTTTCGAAGAAGAAGGCCATGGGTGCCCAATTCGTCACTGCTCTCGGGGCTCTTCTCGGTACGATTATTGGGATTGTGGTTCACGAATATGGTGGTGGATCCCTTGGTGATGGAAATGGCATGACTAGCGGCATTTGGGGTACAAGTTTGACTTGGGGAGACATGCTGTTGCCGTTCACTGCAGGCACCTTTTTATATGTTGGTACTGTCGCTGTTATCCCTGAGCTGTTGGAGACTGGTAAGGATAAGGGAGCCGAGTTGAAGAAGACTGCGCAGCAGTTTGCTGCCATGGCTGCTGGTGCAGGCATCATGCTTTAGTGAGTATTGCTCCAATGTGTCTGTTTTGATATAAAGCTAATCATCCACAGTATCTCATGGTCATGAGCTGGGAATTATGATGACAAAGGACGGTGGAATGCATATGCTGTATTTTTATGATGATAGATGGATATTATGATGGATTTGCATAGCGATTTCGAGAGATGATTTGACGGTAGATCGTGTGAGGCATCAAAAGTATGATAGCATGGAGTACTTTGTAGCCTGCTATACACAACATCAAATACATAGGAGGTTCTTCTACAACTTCGGTGCCCAAGCAATGAAGTAGATGAAGTCGACATGTGTATATCAGTTCCCGCCTTGTCTTGTGTGTTTGCCTCCAACTGAGGCACGTGATAAAAAAGAAAGCTCAGTTATTCTGATCGGCCGCCACCCTATATGTCTCACCTTCAGGTACTCAAATATATCTTAGCTACGTACCTACTCTGACCATGGACAATAAAAAACGGTGGACTGAGGATATTCAGCCACATAAAAACCGACGACTTGGGTATAGTCTATTTGACCAGTTGTTATTGGATATCTCTGAGTCATTGTCATGGAAGTGTACACACATAGGTAGTAAGCTAGGTAAGGTAGGTAAGGTATGAATATTACAGCCTAGTTGGGAGTGCACCTATGAGATTCACGATAGATGTCAATGGCTTAATGTAGGTACATTTACGTAGTACGTACGTAGAACTACATATAGTACATAGTACATTTTGGCCGCGTGATTGAATCATCCCACGACGTACTACGTAGATAGAGTATTCGGGAACTCAAGGACCCTGTGACGCATATCGAGGTACCTCGATATGATATGTGATGAGTAAAATATGCGAATTCCATACCCCTCTACTCTACTTTGGCTGAACAACAGATTACCTTACTTCATGCCAAAAGACAGATAACTCGAATCACATTTATCTTCGACTGGCTACCCACTTCACATTGATACGGATATTCACACATAGTCCGCCCATTTCACATTGTTTTTTTGGCCGGTGTTACCTCGAAAGTATCATACCTCTACCTACCCTCACATCACACACAACACCAACGACTTTCTCTCCGTGTTCGTCTAGGTATTCTTCGTGTGCAACGCTTCAATTAGATTTTATTCTCAATACTTTTCCTACCAGTCCACCTAAGTACAAGCAGTCATTGTTGCAGTCGCAGCCAATCAGACAGCCTATACAAACTGGGGCTGCTGCCTGCTGCACAGCCAGGTAAGCACAGCTCAACATTATACTCACTCAGCCTTGCGCGCAATGCGACCTATCTGCCCTACTCCACTTGCATCTACTCTGTGATATCTGCACTATCATAATATCGTTGTTCGTCTTGATCGTTGTTTTCGCGTTCTTTGTTGGGCGTTGGTCCTGCATCAAACTTCTCAGTTTTGTTATTTACGTCCTGCACATTGATATGCCCCTCGATTGTTGTGGGCTTCCACTTCGAAGAAGTCAGAAACATCTAGACTGATATCAATAGCTAACTGCATTTCTTGCATTCATCAGCCTTGAGACCATTGGATGACCACTCTCCTCCAACACTAAACTTGCCTTCAACGGCTTGCGTCTTTTATCATGCCCGACGACAATATTCGCTATAACTTTCAAGAGGGCCTTCGGATTACCACTTATGACGATGGCACTCGGATTACCCAACCAAGTCCTGGTATGGTATCTTCAGTGAGAAGAGAGGATGGTATGGAAGATGTAGAACAGAACCTGGGCCAGAGCCAGAACCATCTCAACAATGCTCAAGTAAGTGATCGATTTAGTAGAAGTGTTGTAAATTTCATTACTAACGGTCAATGTTTCTCACAGACTATCGGAGTCCGCCCAACATCACGTTCCTCATCCATGGACAACGCCATTGTTATTGATTCATCATCCACAAATATATCGGAGGAATTCATGGCGCCCGCACCTCCAAATAATGTCAACGGTTCTCCAAGTGATAATTCGACTGATGCAGGAGATTTCATCTCCTACGCGTTAAAGAACATCGAGTATGAGAAGCGCCGCCTTCAAGAAGGAGATACGCTCGTCTTCATTGATTACCCCGGCGAAGTCTCATATTTCGAAGCCTGCCCCACTGGACCTGTGAGCTTTCCACACCGAGTTCATAGCAAGAACCTTTTGGCCACTGGATCCGAAGTGTTCAAAGCGTTGCTTCAAAAGCCAAAGCACCATCGAACTTGCCGTCGTCGAAAGCTAGTCGATAGACTTCCGCCAGACATTGAGTGGGTTATCGACCTTACACCTCCAGATGAGGGTGATGAAGCTGTCGATTTGACCACGAACCTGTCATGTTCCTTGGGTGTTCGATCCTGGGCTTCTGCTCAGACACGATGCAATCTTTCCGCTGCAATGGTTGGTGGCAAGGATGAATTGACCAGACTTAGCCCACCTCGTCCAGAAAATGGCTTCTTTGCGGATGAATTGCAACAGAACTCCAACCCCAGTCTCTACACCGGACAGATTCATGGAGTACAGACTATGGTGATGCCATCGAACTCGGGGTCTGCAAACAATTTAACGGGGGAGAAAGACTTGCAAGCAGCAACTAGAGTTAGTCAAGAGGGGGCTGCTGCACGTAAGTCCGAGACTGCAGGTTACAAGGGGCAGACGAATGCTGTGGAGGAAGAAGTGCCAGAATACTCACCGGTCAGACACCGTGCTGGTATTGAACGCTTGTTACAAGTAATTGAAGGCAAGGACCCAGGCTTGGATTCCGCTGTCAAAGTCTGGACCTTGGTTGTGTTAGCAAAGCACTTTGACTGCACAAAGACCATCGAGGACTACGTTGTTACCTGGCTGCTGGCCTATCCCAATAGTCTATTCATCGAAATTCTGCCAGAAGTCAGCGCAAAGATCGGCATGGCTCTCAGAAATGCTGCGATCTACCGGTCCGCTGTGTCAGTTATGATTAGCGAAGAGGCCCTCTCTTTGGTATCTCGTTCAAGGGGCAAGCTCGAAGCAGACCAGAATAAGACGAACCAGTTTGGTCGTACTCGCGAGGATGTTGATGATGATCTTCGGCAAGTGATCGAATACGCCAGCAAGTCATTTGTTGATCGCGTATGGATAGCATTTCAAGAACTTATTGTGGTTAGTAAGTCATGGTTATCAAGATCCAGAGAGTACAGCAAACTTCTTATGTTTGAGTACACGCTGGAGCTCAACTGTCCAGGCAGCGAGCTACATATGAAATGTCAAAATCTCGTTGCAGATATTACTTTGAAACTTCAAAACCTCGTTCGGGCCAATATGCTATTCGTCCTTACCCGCAATCTGTCTGAGGACAACTCGACGCGCGCCGCAGAGCATCGTGATAAGGAGCGATATAAAGCAGTTGATTATAGGGACTTCGATAACGTATACTTTCAGCTTTCCAACAATGAGCGCATTATGACAACCTTTTTCTGGAATCGGCTCAGAACTCACACTATTTACCATGATCCCCGTGTCTTATCTCACGAAAACCGACACAGATTTGATAGGGAACTGGCTGAAAATGGCGTGTCCATGATACGATACGATGATATCAAGGAGACTAAGAGGCAATTGAACGAGCTCATGATCGAAGCAATCAGCAAAGGCCATTTCAATGGTGGCAAGTTTCCACCACATTGTTTTACAGTCTACAATTACCAGCCTGTGCAGCCCAGTGGATGGTCTGCAAGACACATACCGAATGGAAATGTAGGATTTTCCAGGGTTCAGCAAAATTCAGTATCTAATGACGGGCATATCGGACATGAGCCTCAGACAAGCAGTGTAACAGAATTGAATAATAGTTCTGGTCCACAAGAAGGACGTGACCAAGCAGCATATCTAGGGACCGGAGGATCCGCCGTTTCAAGTGTTTCTCCAAAAATCACCGAAAAGCGTCGAAAGCTTGTTGTTGTAAATGCAGATCCAAACCATGTTGCAAACCAGCAAAACGCTACCAGTCATAAGAATTCAGCAAATCTCGCATTTCATGATAGAGAGGCTTCGGATCCATATTCTGAACTGCTGATTGACTTCTCAGATGATCAGGATGGGTATTTAAAACACAAGCAAGCTAGCGGCCGTCCTCAACCTACTAGAGGAATTTCAACTGAGCTTCCAGACTTCCCAACATTGCCTACTCATTCTCCTTCAATTAATATTGGTAGCAAAGTTTTTGACGTTGCTGCTCCTCAAACCTCAGACGGCCACACTGCTCCTCCATCCAAATCCCATCATGATCCTATGCGACTTACCGGCCATGGTACAGGTCAATTTGGGGATTTCGGAAACGCGGTCAAGTGGAATGATGCTAATACTGTTGAATTAAGCAAGAAAGAAAAAGGCAAAGGAAAGGAGATTGAACGCGAAGACTCCAGGAAATGGAGTCAGAGCTCCCTTCATTCCTGGGAGGCTAGATTGCATCGAAACTTCGACGCTACCCTCAATGATCCAAACGCCGGCGGCGATGGTGCTGATGCTGTTCACAACGACACTGTGCCCGCCCCCAAAGACTCGACCGATGTTGATCGGTGGGTGAGGTCTACGGCAAATAGGTTTGGGTTTACGAAAGAGGAGACAAAGGATCTAGCCAACCTCGTGGACTGTAGCTGGAACGAACCGAGTCGTTCCCGCACAGCTCTGGGCAAAGTAAAACTGAACCACATTGCCTACGCTCATGAACAAGCTATGTTGAATACAACCGTGACGCAAGAGGCCACCAAAAGCACCCATCAGAATCAGCCTGCGGTTCCGAAACAAGCCTTCAGCAACGGGACTGTCCCAGCTGAATACACCAGTGCTCAAATTTTAACGAATACAAATGCCCATGAGCCTCCAACTCCAGTCGCACCACAAATTCCTGTTGATGCAGATATCACGGCCGAGTCTCCTTTCTTCTCGCTTCGCTCATTCAAGTTTGATATCGAAGAGCTTATCGGTTCTCTTTGCGGTGAGATGCTAGATACATCTAACACATGTTTCGACGTTGGAATCACGGATACGTTGCTCTGCTTGAAAGATGATGAGTACAGATATCTGCCACTCTGGGCTGGAGGTGACGATGATGGAACTGGAGGGGTCTTCAATGCCGATGTTCCAATCGCTGATGCCGGCCCCGTTGGTCCTGGTCCCGGATACCATACTGGAGCAACCAACCCCTCACGTCCGGGTTCAGAATGGGGTACCATGAGCAGTGCTACCATGAGTGGTCATACCAGTGCCATGGCCGACAATGGTCGTAGCGATTATCTTAATAGGAGGGTTTATTCCATGGACGAACATTCAGAAGAGTGGGCATTCATAGAGGCGTCTAAGTCTGACAACTCAACAAGCGAAGTAGACAAGCATTTCACTGAGACTGAGAACGAAACGGTACAAGACCGAAGCGTTTTGAACTCAGAGGCAACGGGTGGTCTAGGAATCGCCTGTAACTCTGAAAGGAGTATTGAGCATTTATTCGAGGGTCTAGAAACGGAGGACACTGATGTTGTCGAGTATGCTGGTGATAACGACAGTGAAGGTACGGTCGGTGCTGAGACAATTGATGAATGGGGAATTACAGAAGACTAAGTAATGGATGAACTTTCTGGTAGAGCTTGGCATAGTATACAAGAATTGAATTTGTTTGCTTGGTGTTAATGTTCGTTATTTAGTGGAGATCCTGTGATGGAGGGTTAACGAGTAATGACTAAGCCAAAAGGTGCTAGACTTCACCCAAGATAGTAACAATAGACTTCACTTTGTGATCTCAATATCAATGCGGTTTAATTCTGCAATCCAATCTATGTATACAAAAGTACCAAATGTCTTAGGACAAATTGTGATCGTTTTACAACAAGCAAGCTTATTAAAAGTTATTTCATCCTCGTTCCCACCATCCTCGACGCTCTGCCTGGATCCTCATCATTAACCTGCATTGTTGGATTTGGTGCATCTTCCTCCTTGAAGCCGCGAATGCGATGGATACCAAGACTTGCACTGGCAAGTGCAACACTGCTGATAGCATCCCCATCTGGGACACTCTTATGTGCTTCCTCGAATGCTCCGTACACACCTCGAATGATTCAGCGGGAGGCTGCGCTACTCAACATGTACGGAGCATTCGAGGAAGCACATAAGAGTTGGTTGTCTCACTGGCAACTCTTTTAAAGAAGCGCAGACCTCACATGGCTGAGTCTGGCCAAATCTTGACTGTCTGTTGACGGCCTGGAAGATCTCCGAGATATTGCCACCAGCCTCAAGGTGAATTGACGTGCAGGAGGTCTCCACAAATGTAAAGCCTGTCGTTGCCAGGGCGTAGGTAGCAAGCAGAACCATCGGAGGGTTGCGCTTGTGGCTGCTATTGAACACACGGAGCGGCATCGCCTCGTGCAGCCTCACAGAACGAATTCCAAGGAAGCTGAGGAGCTTTTCGACGAAGTGGATTGACTGTACCTAGGATGCCCACACCACAACTCTTCGATGTTCGGGGACCTTGAGGAAATCAATTGGAGACAACTCGCGTTGTTCTACATCATCGGCGTAGCAAACTCGGAATATTTCCAAGAGTAGTTCCTGCATCTTCATAGATAGCCAGAGGAGCTAGCGAAGCAATTCGATTTGCGTCGTTTGTGTTGCAGTACCACTCAACATGCCAGCCTTGTTCTTCATTGTCTTAATGATCTGTGGAAGAGTGAGTTGGTCGAACCTCTTGCGCTCCTTGACAGTCGCGAAGATGAACATGGCTGGATGCGTACTCATAAGCAAAAGCTTATGATACCTGTGACCAGTGGCAGGCTTCTTCAAAGTCTGGTTGAAGTCGTCTTCCGCGACATCTTGGAAGTCAATATCCAGAAGAGAATTCTTGTCAGATCCTGTAACAGTGGACTCCACGCTCTCAAACCACTGTTGCGCCGAGGTTGTGGCCACCAGATCCCGGGTGAACACATCTACGGGAGGAATTCCATCACCGATGCAATGCGGCTCGCCATTCTGGTCAACAACCTCGGTCGTCTTCTTTCTCGCAAAGGCCAGCTCATCGAATATGCATCGAAGGCGTTGTGCAATCAACGACCGAGCAAACTCGGTGCTGTTGGAGATGTGTGGCACATCCAGTATTTGAATGCCTTCTGGATGCAGGTTTGCAGGCGATTGGGATCTTGTTCACGATAGACATCGTAAGGATTGACAGTATATGGTTGAGGTCCTCGTTTTAGCTGTCTTGCGACGCCTGGTTGGTATTTCTGTAACCACCGCATCCCCTCGAACGCTATCGTCTCTCTAGGAGTTCCAGTAAAAGCCGTGGGGGTAGTGAGTGCATAGATTTCCACTTCGATCATGTCTGGCTTTGCCATCTCGGACTCGGAAAGGTCTCCTCCAGCGCAGGAATCACAGTCTTCGTCACAGGGGTTACCGCTGTCGTAGTCAATTTCCTCTCCATTCTCGTCCTTGATCGTGATGTCAGACATCAAGACCCAGTGGTTCTGGAAGTAAATATGCTGGAGGATTGACGATAGGGGCTCTGGCAAAGCAATGAGCGCTCGAATGGTGGTGCTCATGATGTTGTCCTTTCTGTGCTACTCTTTCTCAGACAGCACCGGCCATACATTAAATTGGCCTATAACAGTTAGACACATTGATAGTTTTTCAAAGACATAATGAACGTACCAGCATTCAAGAAGTTGTCCTTTGAGGTTTGAAAGATTTGGGCGACATGCTGAAATACCAGTCTCTGGCAGCGTTCGATGTTGGAGCTACCTACCCAGTCATAAGGGTATAAAATTTTGAACACATTGGTGACAACGTTATTGATTAGTAGCTTCTCTACATCTTGGAAAGCAATAAGCTTGGCTTCATGCTTTGGTGGGAGGAGGACCTGGAAAATGTCCGACATTTTGACAGATATAGTGATTGAGATTAGATTTGTGAGTTGTAAAGTTGTAAAGTTGTAATGTGAGATGTGATGTGATGTGATTGTGAGCGGTGCAAGTGTAAGTAGGAAGGTGTAACAGATGAAGTGGGGAGGATAGAAATATCAAGAGTACTAAGGTGTTAAACCATGCCATTGTATCTCACTGCTCGATTATTTTGCATTACAACATACCCTCACAATTTCACGTTCATTACTCAAAACTCTATTTGGCATCAAATCGAAAACACGTCAATGTATATGCACTTCTAGAAGGTAGAAAACAGCGAAAACAGTACAAGCTCGAGAGGGCAAGATAGCAAGACAGCGAGAGGACAAGTAGGAGGGCAAGAGGGCAAGTGGGCAAGAGGGCGAGGGCAAGAACGTAAGAGGGAAAGAAGAGAGTAAGACAGAAGAGAGAAGAGAAGAGAGGGATAGAGAGAGAGAGAGAGAGAGAGAGAAGTTCTAAAGCTACAAATAAAATAGCAAATAGAGGAATAGAGGGGTAAATAGAGCTAATAGAGTAATAGATAAAGGAATAGAGGGGTAAATAAAATTAATTTTATAAGTTATACTCTATATATATGAAATTTATACAAACTATTATAATATTATATCTAGGAAAGATAAACA
>JAGKQE010000141.1:0-29522 GCA_022609375.1 Xenosphaeropsis pyriputrescens | reverse complement strand
ATAATAATAATAATAATAATAATAATAATAATAATAATAATAATAATAATAATAATAATAATAATAATAATAATAATAATCATCATATTTGTTTTATCATTAGTACTTGCACATCTCTTGATTATATTTTATTTTTATCTTATCATCAAACACTGCACATCCATAACGATGACATACTTATCGATATTCCACTCGATCCTTTGTAATCTGATCATCGCCAATCGCTATTAAAAGTGGTCGGGGGTTGCAGTGCATCAAATCCGGAGAGATGTTTGATCTTCCATTATCTATCTCCACTCTCTGTCTGGTCCTTCAAGTCCTCCAATAAAAGAGAGGTATTTAATCATGTGATTGGATTTATGTGTATATATATGTATATATTGATAATTATTTGTAAATATGTGTATATATAAATATCTGTGTTTAATGCAAGGTACATTCCTTGTCTGTTCGAGAGTGTGTACCTTGCATGATGAAGACAAACCTCACATCATCGTGGCACAGACATACACATACACACAAACAGGTGACATGAAGTCGAGTAGGATGGAGTCACGTTATCCTTTCTTTTGTTTTGTTTTCTTTTCTTTTCTTTTCTTTTCTTTTCTCTTCTTTTCTCTTCTCTTCTACAATTCTTTGATTTTATATCTTTTATTCTATATTCATATCCATATCCATATCCATATAGATCTCCTTCCTCTCCTTCGACCGCACCCTCGAATAAGACTGGCACGAGTCGAACATACAACATTCAATTCCTTGCCTTCCCTTACTTTACCCTCACTTCACTTCACCTTACTCGACTAGACTAGACTAGACTCTTCCTCTCCACACACCTTCAAGCCAATTCCACACGCGTTACCCGTCACCTTGCCTAATGCCCAGATAGTCATCGCCGCCCTTGCGCATTAACCCTCAAAAGCCAAGACAAGAGCATTGGACCCACACAAACCCACTCACCTCTCACCTCTCACCTCTCACCTCTCACCTCTCACCTCACCACTCACCACACCACAGTACTCACGAGCCATCCGATAAACGTCAAACATCAACATCAACATCAACATCAACATCAACATCAACATCAACCGTCAGCCATCACCCGTCATCATCATCATCATCATCATCATCATCATCATCAACAACAACAACAAAAACAAAAACAACTATCCTTTAATCCTCAAGCCTCGGCCTTTATCGCCTCTCGCTTCTTCTTCCTCATCATCTACTCTTCGCCTCATTCGCCTTACCATCTGCTTCAATATCTCACATCCTATCGCAGTGCATCTACTTACAACTTACAACTTCATCTGTCCACCTTACTCGGACTATCAACGACTACTACTGCTACTATCACCACCTTACTCACCTTTCTCACCTCTCACCTCTCATCTCTCATACTCTCATACTCTCACCTACCTCCCAATTAATCATCAATTCCCCTTCGCACAATTTATCTTCTCATCTATTTACGCATGTCCACATCTATTCACACCCATTCACCTAATTGAGACTACCTTGACTATCTCACCCTCAATACCTCGGTACATCACCTTGCCTTGCTCGACTGGAAATCAACCTAGCCACCTAGCCACCTAGCCACCTCACTCCACCTCGATCTCACCTACCGCCTCATTCACCTTGCCTTCTTCAACTCTTTCTTCACTTACTACTGGATATCCACTCTACCTCCTCCTCCTCTTCTCTATCTCTCTCTATCTCTCTCTCTCTCTCTACAGACCAGTCGCTTTCATTCCATTCGGAACATCTTCGCTCGTTATTCTTCCTCCTCCCGATCCAACCTCCTCCCCCCAAACCTTACCGATATCGTGGAACCAAGGTACTCAAAGTCAATCGTCTTCCACGCCTTGCGCATCGCTCAAATCTCCCACATTTCTTGCTGGACCTGCGCCAATCATCACTATTGACTATTTCATCACATACCAAAATATCTCACTCTCATCCCTTCTTCCATTCCTCAAGAAAAAAGAAAATAACTACTCCGCATACGGCATGACTGTTCCAGATGCCCAATATGCCACTGAACTTTGACTCCCTCTGGAAACTCTGCAAACGGTTGTCTAATCGGTGTCGCGCGGCCTGCTGAACCTCGAAACTCGCCCCTCAAAATAAAGTCCATATTTTCTATCCAGACTTGGCTTTACTCGCATTAGAATTTCCATATCTACTTGTCCTTACCGCGCCTTGGATTTCAATTCGTCCGTCAATTTCGATTTCTCCTTTTCAAGACATTCAAACTTTAGATATATACGATATACGGCCACCCGCTTTCCTTTCCTTCTTCTACTATTCACTTTCATCTCAAAAAGATACCCCGATACCCCATTCATCTGTCAACATGTCTTTCAACATGAATCGTAAGATGAGCAGAAGTGATCCACGTGATCCACCAAGTACGTTGAGTCATATCACATCATGCCCTTGTGTTGAAGAAGCAAGAGTGTAGTCCATATAGAAACCGAACAAGCATCTGACAAGAACTGTTGAATAGCCCCCAGCGAATCTCTCAATGGAGATGTCAATAAATTCTTTGAGGACTTTGGTATCTGGAAGGATGCCCCAATCCTCACTGGCCAAACCAAGTTCGAGCCCCTTCCAGAAGTCAAGAACATCATGATCACCGGAGGTGCAGGTTTCATGTAAGTCAATGCTCTCTTGCAACAAATCCCGGCCTCCACGGCAGTGGCCCACCCCCCGGAGGGCCAGCGGAGCGTCATCCAATCTCTGAGATGTGCAATCGAGTATCAAAAAACAAAGTGCCTAACAAAACCCTAGTGCTTGTTGGTTAGTCCGCCATCTCACCATCCAATACCCAGACGCCTACAACATCATTTCCTTCGACAAGCTGGACTACTGTGCCTCATTGAACAACACACGCGCGCTTAATGGCAAGCGCAACTTCAGCTTCTACCATGGCGACATCACCAACCCAGTCGAAGTTGTCGACTGCATGGAGCGCTACAACGTCGACACCGTCTTTCACTTTGCGGCACAATCGCACGTTGATCTCTCCTTTGGCAACTCTTACGGATTCACCCACACCAATGTCTACGGCACGCACGTGCTGCTCGAGAGTGCCAAGAAATGTGGCATCAAAAAATTCATCCATATCTCTACCGATGAGGTCTATGGTGAGGTCCCCGATGATGCGAAGGATTTGCTCGAGGATAGTTTGCTCTTGCCTACAAATCCCTATGCGGCCAGTAAAGCAGCTGCCGAGATGCTCGTGCATTCTTATGCGAAGAGTTTCAAGTTGCCGATCATTGTGGTGAGAAGTAACAATGTGTATGGACCTCATCAATACCCCGAGAGTACGTCCCTATCCCGAAACTCCCCTCATCACTCAAGTTCCATCCTAACATCCATAGAAATCATCCCCAAATTCACCTGCCTCCTCAACCGCGGCCAACCCCTCGTCCTGCACGGTCTAGGCCACAACACCCGCCGCTACCTGTACGCCGGTGATGCCGCCGATGCCTTTGACACGATCCTGCATAAGGGCTCGATCGGTCAGGTCTACAACGTCGGCTCATACGACGAGCACTCCAACCTCACCATCTGCAGCAAACTGCTCGAGCTGCTCAAGATCCCACACTCCACGCAGGACGAGCTGCACAAGTGGATCAAGCACACGCACGACCGACCCTTCAACGACCACCGCTATGCCGTCGACGGCACCAAGCTGCGCGATCTCGGCTGGGATCAGGCTACGTCCTTCCAGAAGGGCCTCAAGGTCACGGTCGACTGGTACCGCAAGTTCGGCGAGTCCTGGTGGGGTGATATCGAGAAGGTGCTCACGCCCTTCCCCGAGGTCGATGGCAAGGAGGTCTTTGAGACGAAGGTCGAGGTCGAGGAGGTTAGTGGTGTGCTGGATCTCGAGGCCGGCTTGGACTCCGTGCGTGGCAAGAAGAGAAAGGCCGAGGTTGACGTCGAGATTCTTGGTGATGAGCATGGTGTCAAGAGGGCCGTTGTCGCTGTTTGAGATGCACAAGGGGTTATGATTTATGATTTGTCATGTGGTGAGGGTGCGTTTCGGGAGAGAAAGGGGTTCTTGGATGGGCTGATTGACATGTGGGCGGGTAATGTAGATGGTAGATGTGGCTGTGTGGCTGTGGCTCGTAGATGAATGGCGCCTAATGATTGCATTCTCGATCTTGTGACGTTTAATGGAATCTTGTTTCATGAATTGCATGTTGCGAGTCGTGGACCCAAGTGACTTGCAACCGACTCGGAGCATCTCTGATATTTTCTTATCCGCGGTCTGTACTCACATACCCGTCGCATCGATAAGAACCTGAAGATATCGTATACGTGGGTGGGCATGTACATATATGTGTATGCCTCCCCCTTTAGGAAAGCCAAACGCAGATCCAAACCCAAACACCTGGCATCCTGAGCTGTGGTGATACTCGACTCAACGTCTCGGCAGGCACATCAACATCCCCTGAAGACAGCTGTTGAATTCAATACCTGGAAGCTCGTGTTGGGTTGTGGGACGGGGACGGGGTCGGTTGGGTGGGAGGGTATGGAGATCCGCTGGGAGGGTAGAACTTCGTGAGGGAGAAGTAGTTGATAGGGGGTTCTTGGAATGACTGGATGACCATCTCGTCTCTGTATGGGGCCCTGTGTAAGGCGAATAACGGTTTTCCGAATAGTTGCATCGAAGAGCTCATGATATTGAGATTTGAGTAGCTAATGGCCTGGGATATATGGCATGGCAGCATGGGGATGAGAACGGGGTAATTATTGAGCCGGGGTGGACATCGGACGGAGTCTTGACCCAATTGAACATGCGCTTGCAGGGATTATTCGGGATTGGAGACGCTGTTTGAACATATTTGATGAGGTCGATGGATATATTCTTTGTATCTTGTATTTGGTACTATTTGGTAGTTATACAAGAGGTAAGTAGTGATTTTAGAACTATATTTTAATCGGAGATTGAAACATCAACTCGGATATTTATTAGTAGTTTAAGTCTTGACTCTCGCTCTAGAGATAACTCTTCTTCCTCTTCCTCTTTTGATACTATTCTATAGCCTCGTCTTCCTATTCTAGCAGCGATTGAGCGTCGAGGGCACTAGATAATGTTGCCTAGCTACTACACTTATATTCGGATTCGATTCTAATGCTATAGCAGCGAGTATATTTGTTGTATTGCTATCGTTTTGAAGTGTGGTAATTGGGGGAAAGTGCCCGAGAATTCGATCGAGTAATAAGTAAGGCATACGGCACAGCTAGCGCCCGTTGTAGCTCAACTGAAGAGTATTTGATAAGAGCAGTGCTCTTCTCTATCCAAAATCGGAATATACATCTTTGCTATCTCTTCAAGGGCTCAAGCATTTCCCTCACACCAACGATAACATTGAAGCTCGCCATGCGCGTCCTGATCAGTGGAGCGGGCATCGCTGGGCCCACGCTGGCATGGTTCCTGGCAAGGGCCGGCGCACGAGTTACCATCGTCGAGAAGAGCCACTGTCTCCTCCCTCATGGACAGAACGTTGATATCACCGGCAGCGCACTCAAAGTCGTCAAGAAGATGGGGCTTATGGATGAGATTCGAAGATTCAACACGACGGAAAAGGGTACACAGTTCATCGACCCAAAGGGGCGGCCATTCGCAGCCTTTCCCGTCAGGAAGGGTTCCCAGGCCAGCCTCAGCTCGGAATTTGAGATCCTCCGTGCTGACTTGGCAGCTGTCTTCTATGAGGCTACGAAAGACCATCCAAATGTCAAGTATTTGTTCGGTACTACAGTCAAGCAAGTCCTCTCAAATGACGATGAAATGGTCAAGGTCGAACTGAGCAATGGGGAAGTGCGGAAGTCGGATCTCTTGGTCGCGGCAGATGGTCAGTGGTCAAAAGTGCGAAAGCAGTGTTTCCCTCCAGAGAATGTCAGCATAGTCTTCAAGGGCATGTTCATTGTCTACTGGACCATTCCACGCCTGCCCAGCGACAACGACTGGTGGAACATCTACCAAGCTCTTGGGTCAAGGATAATCACCCTCAGGCCCGACCCATACGGCACCATCAGAGCAATGTTGACTCGCGTGCCGCGCGATGAGGCTCAGATCAAGGCGTGGCAGGAGGCATCGAGGAGTGACAGACAGACGCAACAGGACTTGGTGAGAAAGGAGTTCGCAGATGCGGGATGGCAGGTACAGCGACTCCTAGACGCCATGGAGCAAGCGCCCGACTTCTACTTCCAGACAGCCGAGCAGGTCAAGATGTCCAAGTGGTCCGCCTCCCGCGTCGTCTGTCTCGGCGACGCCGCCTTTGCCCCGACGGTCCTCACGGGTATGGGCACTTCGCTGGCCATCACGGGCGCCTACGTCCTCGCCGGCGAACTGAGCAAGCTCCATGACGGCGAGCATCCCTCAAAGGCCCTCGAGGCTTATGAGGATGCCTTCCGTCCGTTCATCGAAGACATGCAGAAGATCCCCTCCGGTATTCCTCATATTGCCCATCCCACGAGGGCGTGGAAAAGATGGCTGTTCGCGGAAACTATGTGGGTGCTCTCTGAGTTTGCGAAAATTCATTGGTTGGTGGATATGCTTAGCCAGAAGCACAATGAGGGTGATTTTTTGTTGCCGCCATACCCACGCTTTGATGTCGAGGGCTTTGGAACCGACGGTTCTCGTGACGATGGTTCTACTAGGAGTGTTCTCTGATCTTGTCTTGAGTGATCTTCATGACCTTGTATATTCAATGATTTCTCGTTGAGATACTCCACTCATATCAAAGATACTTTACAGTATGTATTCTAAGGTGTTACTAGCTTGATCGGTAAAGCACAGATTTATAGGATTAAGAAACGTTACTTTGAGTCTGGAGTTATACACTTGATATGAAATTACTAGTTTGCAAGTTAATTATATAACGATACTTACTACACCCCTTTACACCTGATAGGCTTGCAACACTAGTGCTAACTAGATTGTCAGGTTGAAGAAATTACATAGAATCATTTCTATGGATATATACAAAATTGACACAAGTGACATGTTACACTGTGTAGTACAACATGCAGATTTGGGACTGTTGGGTTGCTTGAAAAGAGAGGGAACAGGACCTACTCTGTAGTTTACTTGAGTAAATAAAGGGGGTTCTTTGTTCCTATTACAATATGCCATAGAAGACAGTGGTTGATTGTTTATGCTGCATATATAAATTCTATTCTGATTCTATGTATCACTATATTAGAGGTGTGAGAATCTAGATGTGTTTCGGTTCATTTCATAGAATGGAAGAATCTCTTTGAAATCACTACTTTATTATCTTTATATGTCTTTGTGTATATTAAAGGTTTTACATCATCAACTTTTGAAAGCCGATTTCAATAGTTTTTCTTTCCTTATTTCTCTTTTTTTTCAAGAAGGCTGAGGCATAAAGTTTATCAAGTACAGATTTGCACCTCGATTTTCCCAAGACATTTGACACGACTCAGGATCTATAGCTCAAGAGTTTCCAACGATCGTTTATTTGCAAGAAGAGCCGTCGTTAAAGCGCCCGAAAGTGGAATCCTTACTTCGCTGTTGCTCGTAGGTACAACAGTCTTGGTCTACGACTTGATCGGAAATGGACTTGAGAGTCAGTGGGGATTTGAGCAAGCACTTCTTACTTTCATGCCTCTCTCACAATTGTTCTCGAGTTTGGGGTTGTATTGCGGTTAGTAACTCTGTCTCCAAGTATTTCTTACATTGGGATTTCAATTTGACTGATTGATAGAAGAATCAAGTGCCAAAGTGACGGAAACTCAGACTATCTATGCAAAAACAGCGGCTTATACTCGTACTAGTCGCATTTTGAGCTATCCACCTATCAGTCATCAGTATATCCACTCGTCAGGTCACCCTTAATTTACACTCACCGATTCATTCACAATATGCCTACACCTTGACGGGGACGAACCAGTCCAATGAGACGGAAGAAGTTGATTTGTGACATCAAGATCCTCTATTGTTACCACCACAGTCAGATGGCGTTGCCTCTATTGAGCTCCATCAGCCTCCACACGATAGTGGCACCAGCTCGAGTGCTTATAAAGAGCCCAAGCACCAAGAGCAAGAGGGCGAGCTTGGTTGATCATTAGTTCGTCTTGCTCTTACATGATGATCTGTTACATATGTTTGCAATGGACTTCGAATCATCTGTAGAGTTAAAAGTATACTTGCCAACATAAACGGCTGTCGTGCACAAATTGGCTCTTATAACATACACTGGTGGCGGAAAAGCGGACTTGCTATATGTGTTTGTTTGAAGGAATGAAAACCCGACTTTTTTTATTACTTGAGAATCAAAACATTGTATAGCACCCAGAATTCCGTTTATGTATTGTAAGCAGAGGTTACACTATTCATAACAAACAGTTAGTTATAGTCCTTTTGAAGTTGGATGTTGCCACCTCATTATAATAGTGCCCACCAGAACACAAGTCTAGATATGCCATTAAAGCTATACTTCAGCATAGATAATTAGCAGAAGCTACAACGAAAAGCTAATGACAACTCAAGAATTCAAAGACATGACTATTTTTGTACAACAAAGTATATAAACAAGGGGGGAAATAATAGGCGCGTCTTTTTACTAGCATGAAGTTAACTTTTTGTAATTATCTATGAGATCCTTCGAAGAGATTTGGGAAAATAGTTTTGTATTCATGTTATGCAGCCTTGTTTTCTAGCCATTGTAAAAGTCAAATGTCAAGTAAGATAACCAAGAACCGAGTTTTGAATTTAACGTTGCCAATATAGAGAATTTGAACAGAGGCATCGCATTTGAAACATGAGAAGACATTAGATAAGTTAAGCAATGTTTAAGCTTTGTAACTGTTATTAGTTGCATTGTGAGGCGAGTTCGCTATCAAGTTATTATGTAGCTACGAGCACCTTGGACCATAAAAAACATAGAGCAACTACCTATGAATACTTTTATAGGTAGATCTTCTTTGTTGTTTATATAGAATTTTTCAGATTTTATTCCATGCCTTTATGGAGTATGGTATGTGGATTGCATTGACACCAGCACGACTCAAATTGTTGTCTCTTCGGAGCATTTCTGCCACCTTTTCCTGGCTTCGCTGCATGTATAATACATACAAGTACTTTATTCACGCTCCTCTTCTAATTATAGACGCGAATTACACAAACATAATTCTTCCTGCCCGCCTTCTCTCTTTATCCAATTCTACCTGTACACGCCTACAGCACAGTACATATCATACCCCTTCCTCCCTATCGCCACGACCTTCCCCCCAAAACCCTCGCATCGCCTGCAGCGCCGTGCACCGCAACCCAAGCCCGCACCAGATCAACGGGGAGAGCGGGGCGATGACTCCCCAGCCCAGGCACCAATTGGTGCGCACAATACCGCTCCAGCTGCTCGCTGCCGGGGACGTGGGCTTGGGTACGGGGCGAGGACTCGCTGGGATGGGATGCTGGGATGCTGGGGTGCTGGGGCTGTTGAGGGCCCCAGTCCGCCGCCGTGGGAAGTGTCATGCCATGCCGTAGGCGCCTTTGGGTCCAGGAACCGTAGCGTAAGCTTTCTTCTTCTTCTTCTTCTTCTTCTTGTAAGTCGAGTCTCGTCTTCTGCGCCGTATCTCATTTGCCTTCTCTACATACTTTCGTGCGGATTCCTTGACTTTTTGAAGGTGTTACGTGGACTTCCTTTCTCTTCGATTCGGACGCGCTTCTTTGTTGACTGAGGCTTGTCCCACATTGCTGTACTACGCTGGCGGGTTTGGCTTACTTTCCCGCGTGTTTGACGTCGCGGAATTCTGAACAGCTGTGGCCTTGCTTCACTCGGTCTTACTTGAGGGGTTAAGGGCGTTCTTCGAATGGCAAGCCGATTTTCTCCCTCGTTATGATTTTTGGATTGATTTGCGCGAGACTGCTTGTTTGATGTTCTCGAGCGAAGAGTGCCGCCAACATTGGTTGTCAAATCGAAGAGATCCGAAGAGGGATTATTGGAGACCGAAAGCCAGGCTTTGATTTACGAAAAACCATGAATGGAGACAATGACGTTGAGGAGGGGAGGGAAGAGACTCGTGCGGTAGCGGGAAACCCACAGCATTGGTACATCGATATTCAGGATGAAGACGACAGTTCGAGCCAGCACAATGACGATTGTGATCTGGATTTCGACAGCAGAACGTTACATTATCCGCGATCTCGAAATCAACACAAACGAACAAAACCACCAGAAGAAACATCCATGTCCGTGATTCTCCCCCTATTTCGCATCCAATACTAAAGCAAGCAGAACATCCACAAGATCCCTCTACTCCAATGAGCGCGAATACATCTACGAGAATGATCGACGATACGCAGGGAACTACTTCATGCCCAACGACGAAACGGAGCAGACCCGCCTAAACATAGTGCACCAAGCCTACCTATTCATCTTCCACAACGAGCTCACGACCGTCCCCCTGGACTCGCCGACGCGCATCCTCGACATCGGCACCGGGACCGGCGAATGGGCCATCGAGATTGGCGAAGCCTATCCCACGGCCGAGATCCTCGGTACCGACATCTCGGCAATCCAGCCGTCCAACGTGCCCTCGAATATCTTCTTCGAGATCGACGACGCCGAAGACGACACCGGCTGGACCTTCGGCCAGGACCAGTTCGACCTCGTCCACCTCCGCAACATGAACGGTGCCTTCCGCGACTGGGACGCCATCTATGCGCGCGCCTGCACCCACCTCAAGCCCGGCGCCTACGTCGAGGTCGTCGATTTCGACGATCACAGCCACCTCGCCGCGCACTTTGGCGCCGACTCCGACATGCTCGCTTTCATCAAGGCGGTCGCCGAGGCGGCGGCGAAGTCGGGCTGTGCGCACGGCACGGATCATCTTGCGCCGCAGCGGTTGATTGATGCGGGCTTTGAGGAGGTCAGTTTGCGCGAGTTCGATATCCCGCTGGTTGGTGAGGTCGACGATGCGCAGAGAAGTACGGCTAGGCTGTGGCTTGTTGCGTGCTTTGCGGGGCTGGAGAGTACGGCGCTCAGGTTACTTACGAGGGAGGCGGGTTGGAGTGCCGAAGAGGTGAGGGGGAAGTGTGATGTGCTTATTGAGGATTTGAAGGCTGTGGTCAGGGATCCCGTTAGGGGAAAGGGATTGTGTGTGAAGGTCAACGTGTTGGTTGGAAGAAAGCCTAGTGGGGAGGGAGTAAGTGGTGGGAGTGGAAGTGGGAGTGGAAATGGAGGTGATGGGGGTGATATCACGCCTCAGTAGGGTATGCATCTGGGGTAGAACTGAATGTTGGCCTCTGTCCTACTGCTATGGATGGACTTGAAAACTATAGCTGGATACTGGAGATTTGGCTATATATGGCCGAAGGAAGATCCGAAGGGGGATCGGGGGCATGAGGAGATTTCAAACAGCGCGAATTGCGTTGACCGTTCGCATCATGGTGCTCATTCGGCCGTTCTCGTCTCTGCGCATTGAAGAGAAAGGGCACGGGAAAGGAAAAGGGAACACAGAAACTAAATAGGGATTTGAGAGTTAGATCTAAGGCTGTTTGTCTATTCCTTATGCAAAATATAATCGCTAGCTGCAATACAAGTAGCGGGGATACATATAAGTACATCATTGCCACACTCAACCTACTCGTTCGTCTGCTTCTGCGGCTGTCTAGATACCTTCCTGGGAATAATCTGCGCTTGATATCTACGACTTGATAAGTGCACCCGTATCAACCTCGGAACCCCATCCGCCGACGTGGTCTCGGACTCATGCATAATTCGGATGCTCGTGAAAATAGCTAGATATCCATCAGGAGTATCTACACTTCTATTGGCGGCGGATTACTACATCTGTGTTGTTGAATGGATGTAGACATGGTCAAATCATCATCTCCCGTTATGCTGGGCACTCGATGTCCTCGCAGCTCTAGTGTTGTCGTCCTATGTACGTCGTCCATTGTTCCGGCGCGGAATCATGGCTGACGGCCCGGGACCGTCGCTCTTTTGCTCCTGCACACCATACATCGTCGTGACTGTATGCTGTATATTTAAATATGGCTATGGCCTCTCTTTATCACCCTCGCAGATAAACGGAGCCGTCACCGCCATGCCCATGGATTTCGAGAGCATGTACGAGCGTGTTCAACTTGTACAAAGTATCCTCCGTACGCAGTATGCAATATATGTAACGGATGTACATACCTCATGTACCTCATGTATCCGTCCGCCCACTCCATAATTACCCCATACCCAGCTACTCCATCTCCATCTCCATCCTCATCTTACCCTCCCCACCAATAAAGCGAGAATTCCCGCGCTGCCGCAATGTCGCCGGATGCTGGGCACTTGGAAGTCGCAAGGTATGATGTACCTGGCTAATCCTCAACGCATAATAACTAGGTACGGACTCACGTACCTGGTGCTGGGTATTGGCGACATGCCATGCAGCACAGCACGGCGGGGTCCGGAGGAGTTGCCTCCGATGGACGGATGACTTCTGCATGTCGATACAGATATGTAATTACATATGTACTTACCTACAAGTAAGCATCCAGACTCGGAGCACTTGCAAGATGCCCCCTCCTACCTCGCAGGTCTTTGGTCGTGTCGAGTATGGAATGCTGCAAATCTCTGGCTGTGTTTGCTCGCGTCGATGCATTGTGGATCATCGCACTACCTGTACCTATCTATGTATCAGATCAGAATTGAAAGAAGAGCGGCATCTGAGCTGAGCTGGGCTGGGCTGGGCTCTCGCCTCGCTCTGTGAGAAATGTCGCCGCAACTCGCCGTGCAGTGTGTGCTGGGGGTGAAGAGGGTCTCTTGGCTGATTTGTCTGGTGGAGGATCGTCTAATGTAGCATTGTGTTCAGGGCCGATTGTACTGTGCATACTTCTGGAGAGGCTGCTTCGAGATGCTGTTGCTGGCTTTCACTGTTCATAGTTATCTCCTTTCTGACGGATTGATATGCAAATCTTTGCGCGGAAGCTGTGAACTCACTCCCTTGTCGGCTCGAGAACTGCGACGACGACTTAGGTTTGAGTTGACTCGTCGTCTTTCTCGTCTCTTTGCACTCATGAATTCAAATCCATGGAGAACAGTGCGCGCTAGTATCTCGGTACTGCCGATCTCACCTCGCTGGCTCGCTGGCTTGCTGCTGTGATGGTTGATGATGTGGGGAAATCCAGACTGGGATGATTATGAGCGACATATCCTGCATCTCATCTGCGTTGGCGGGGAGGATATATTCGTCCTCTGCAGGTAAAAGGCGGTAAGAGGTGGATATTTCTGCTCGATTCTGTGGGAGATTATTTAGAATAGCAGGAGGAGAATATTGAGTACTTGATAGTAGTTTGATGCTGGACTTTTTATACATACATGATGTTCATCATTTGAATTGAAGTTGTTGTTCATTGTTTGGCTGGGACAGAAAAAGGTGTACTGTGTAAACCTTCGTTCGCTACAGCACCCGAGGATGTCTTTTATGTTCGTTTATGATCGTGTTTGTATTTACAATTACAATACATCTACATCTACATCTACAATTACAATTACATTTACATTTATATTCATTCTTATGTTCATACGGACTATTCTAGCTCCTCATCTTGAACCCATGTCCCTTCGGCGCTGGCTAGCCTCGGCATGGGCGTCGTCGGGTGTTCATATGGCCCTTTAACCTTCCCACTTCCTTGACTCTGAGCTGACTACTCCATCGTGTACACACTTACTACACTACTACTACACATCCACCACTCGACTCTCATGACATCTGAACTTACCCCGCTGTTTAATATGCTCAATGTCTTGTCGACTCTCTAGTACCTGACCTACGTAGTACGCCTGCGCTCTGCTGTAGCTAATAGCTAGCTACCATCTTCATCCTCGTCAACGCGGGGTTAGGAAGTATATAGGATCAACTGCCTCTCCCATTTTGCCTGTTTGTTCTTCTGAGGTAAGTAATTCTCTATTACTCATATCGTACTCTCGCCCTACTCTTTTCTCGATATTTTGTACATTCTGCACAGAATGTCGAAATCCATCTTTTCCGCTGCCACTGCGGCATCACTATTGTCCTTAGCCAATGCCGTGAACAACGGCCTTGCGCGAACCCCTCAAATGGGCTGGGTATGTCCCTTTCCCCCAGATACCAGTCGTTATTTGCAACAACTAACACTCACAGGACAACTGGAATGCCTTTGGATGCTCCGTCAGTGAAGATCTTCTGGTCCAAACAGCCGAGTTGATCGTCGATTACGGCCTCAAAGATCTCGGTTACCATTACATTATCCTCGACGACTGCTGGTCCGCTGGCCGTAACGCCTCAAACAATAACTCGCTGATTGCCGATTCGACAAAGTTCCCGCGCGGCATGAAAGCTGTAGGAGATGACTTGCATAATCTTGGGCTTGGCTTCGGCATGTATAGTGATGCGGGAGCTCTCACGTGCGGTAAATATTCTGGAAGTCTGGGGTACGAGGAGGTTGACGCAAACACATTTGCAAGTTGGGGAGTGGATTATCTCAAGTATGTCTCCGAAACATTCAAGTCCACACCAGACAACGCACTGGAAATTTCCCGAGCTTGTTATCTTGATGCATAGGCTAACCAATCCCACCTTAGATATGATAACTGCTGTGAGTTCAGTTTCTCCGGAATGAAAACAACGATCTCTCTGACTGAACTATACAGACAACCAAGGGCAAGCAGGAACCCAGTTAATCAGCTTCAACCGGTAACTAAATATGCCCCAACCTGTGAGAACATTCATGGTGACTGACAGTATCAAAGCTACGCAACAATGTCACGCGCTCTCAATGCAACCGGTCGCCCAATCCTGTACTCTCTGTGCAACTGGGGTGAAGATTTCCCGTGGAACTGGGCCAGTACCATCGCCAACTCGTGGCGTATCTCGGGTGATATCTACGATAGCTGGAACGTTGCCGATCCCCGCTGCCCATGCGATGGACCAGATGCTTACAACTGCGAACTTCCGGGCTTCCACTGCTCTGTGGCGAATATCATGAACAAGGCGTCCTTCATCCCGTCTAAAGCTGAGCCCGGCGCATGGAACGATCTTGATAACCTGGAGGTTGGAAATGGTGCTATGACTGACGTCGAGTACGTGACTCATTTCAGCATGTGTAAGTTTCCAGATATCCTCTTTTTCTGCCTTTCTCTTTCCGTCTTCTAACTCTGTTCCATCATGTTCTTGGGGAAGAAGCTAATTTCAAACACAGGGGCCGCCGTCAAATCCCCTCTCATAATGGGCAATGATGTCCGCATTATCTCCCCCTCAGCTCTCTCCATCCTTTCCAACGCCGCCGTCATAGCCGTCTCTCAAGATCCCCTCGGATCCTCTGCCGCCCGCCGCTGGATCTATAACGCCGATGATGCCTCCACGGTTTCTACATCTTCCTCTACCGCCTCCATCCAAATGTGGTCCGGCAGTCTCAACTCCACAACAGGAGGCACCTACGATGACTTCGTGGTCTTGCTCATAAACGGCGGCAATGAAACCACGACGTTGAGCGCATCACTTGCTGATATCTTCATTGATAACGGCCCTTCTGGCACAGCTGCCGAGGTGAGTGTGGCATGGGAAGTCAGAGATCTGTGGACGAACCGCATGAGCGATGAAGAGGCCGCAGCCATCATTCAGGCCAGTAGCGATGCGGGCAATGTGACGACTGGATTCAATGCTACGCGTGTCGGCGCCAACAGGTATAACGCTACGGCGACGAGCTATGAGCAGGGCCTTGGGGAGAAAAACGAGCTTCTGTTGGGAAATGTCACCACTACTGTACTGCCCAGTGGGACTGTTACGGCGAGTGTGGAAGGCCATGGTGTTGGCATGTTTAGGCTTAGGGCTGTGGAAGGATTGAGAAAGAGAGATGAGCTTTAGGGGTGGTTAATGTAGATTATGTGTTATGTGATGAGGTGTTAGATGTCTTAATTGAGATATCCCACGATTTGCGATCCACTTGCTTGTATGATGATATGTCGCCCAATTCAGGGACTCAAGACTTGTAGCCTAGGAGCTTTACTGGATCCTGCAGCTAAGTGTGTATTTGAATAAGAAATGGGTATGGGATGTGCGCAGTTGTCGGGATAGAATTCATAAGAACTGAACGCTCTCTCCCGCTTTCAACTTCTTTTTCCTATCCTTCTCCTGCTTTTTCTTCTTCTTCCATATTTCGGTTTGCGTCTTTCATTTTCTTCCTTCATTCTTACATCGCCTTCGAATCTGTTCTGTCCTCGTCACACCACGCACATCCGAGCGCTACATGCTTGTAGGATAATACTATGATTTGCGCTGGCCACTCCTGCGGGACTTCAAGTCTATGAGTATGTACGACATGTATCTACGGCATGGTATGCTTTCCATAGTTGCCTGGCACCAAGTAATCATCTAGCTCCAAGCAACTCTGGACTCTTTGAGATGTGGCTCTGAATGAGTATACAACTTATAGCTACTGCTTCTGATTCGTTCTGTTGAAATTCTCGGTTCAATAATAACGTACGAACATAAGCCTACAGTGCTGTAGTTTGGATGGCCCGTTGAAGAGATACGAACAAGAAAATAGATTCAACTCATTCCCAATTTGCTTGGTATGTCTGAAAATAATATCAAAAATGGCATCCCATTCAAGACTTAAAGACATGACTGATCGACGCTGACGGATAATCCGATAGTATGGTTAATGGATCCGAGGGAGCTGCAAGGGCTCAATTTGTATCTTTATACCAACGTAACCACAAAATTACATAGTCTAGACTGTTTTCAGTCATATGGAATGCCTTCTCGTATACAATAAGCCCAATCCATTTTATATACACATCATTTTGTCGACGTGACCATACCATCAAGAAAAATTCGATCGAATGATGTAGAACTCCAAAGTACCTAATAGGGGTCTTCGCCAAGTGCGGCGCACATCACGTGAGCGTCGGTGATTAGCGGCAGTTCCCAGCGAGGCCAGGCTGTTCACACAGGTAGATGCGAAGCGACACATAGCTTCGAGACACCTTCATCCCAACTCTCCTCCTTCCGCATCACCACCATCACGCGAATCCACCACGACAACAATTTGCTGAGTCGACTCGCGCCCTTTCCAGTCGTCCCTTCAGCTCCCGCCTTTCTTTCCAGACGTCTGTGAGGTTATTCCAGACACCATCGCCAAGATGAGTGGCCGTAAGTTTGCTCCCGATTTCTCTCCACCTCGTTCGCCGCACTTGACCCTTCAACGTGTACACATATCTGGCGACAACAGAGGGCTCAATTGCTAACTCATTGCGCTTTCCTCGCTCTTCAGTCCGTTTCCTCGACCTCATCAAACCCTTCTCGCCATGGCTTCCGGAAGTCCAGCAGCCCGAGACGAAGGTCCCGTTCAACCAAAAGTTGATGTGGACGGGTTTGACCCTCATGATCTTTTTGGTCATGTCGCAGATGCCATTGTATGGTATCGTGTCCTCTGATACCTCCGATCCTCTATACTGGCTTCGAATGATGTTGGCAAGTAACAGAGGAACACTCATGGAGTTGGGTATCACACCAATTATCTCTTCTGGTATGGTCTTCCAGCTTCTTGCTGGTACCCATCTCATCGACGTCAACCTTGACTTGAAGTCCGATCGCGAGCTCTACCAAACAGCTCAGAAGCTCTTTGCTATTATTCTTTCCTTGGGTCAGGCTACCGTTTACGTTTTCACTGGCCTTTACGGTCAGCCATCCGATCTTGGTATGGGTGTTGTCCTCCTTTTGATCCTCCAATTGGTTGTTGCTGGTGTCATTGTCATTCTTCTTGATGAGCTTCTTCAGAAGGGATACGGTCTCGGAAGCGGTATCTCCCTTTTCATCGCAACCAACATTTGTGAATCCATCATCTGGAAGGCATTCTCTCCAACTACCATTAACACCGGTCGTGGACCAGAATTCGAGGGAGCTGTTATTGCTCTTTTCCACCTTCTCTTCACCTGGCCAAACAAGCAACGTGCTCTTCAGGAGGCTTTCTACAGACAGAACTTGCCAAACATTATGAACCTCCTTGCTACCCTCATTGTTTTCGCCGCTGTTATCTACCTCCAGGGTTTCCGTGTTGAGATTCCAGTCAAGTCTTCCCGCCAACGTGGTGCCCGCGGTTCTTACCCAGTCCGCCTTTTCTACACCTCGAACATGCCAATCATGCTCCAGTCTGCCCTCTCCTCGAATGTCTTCTTGATCTCTCAGATGCTCTACTCTCGTTTCTCCGAGAACCTTCTCGTCCGTCTTTTCGGTGTTTGGGAGCCTCGCGAGGGTTCTGCTCAGCTTTTCGCCTCTTCTGGTATCGCATACTACATGTCTCCACCATTGAACATCACCGAGGCTCTTCTTGACCCAATTCACACTGCTGTCTACATTGCATACATGCTCATCGCATGCGCCATCTTCTCCAAGACGTGGATTGAGGTTTCCGGCTCCAGCCCAAGAGATGTTGCTAAGCAATTGAAGGAGCAGGGTCTCGTTATGGCTGGTCACAGAGAGCAGAGCATGCACAAGGAGTTGAAGAGAATCATTCCAACTGCTGCTGCTTTTGGTGGTGCTTGCATTGGTGCTCTCTCGGTCGCCAGTGATTTGATGGGAGCTCTCGGTTCTGGAACCGGAATTTTGTTGGCCGTGACGTAAGTTTTTCCCTTTGCGCCCCAAGCTCCAACGACATCCCCACAACCCCACAAAAAAGTTTAAAGACTAACATTCGTATAGTATCATCTACGGATACTTTGAGATTGCCGCGAAGGAGGGAGATATGAGCTCGATGAAGGGTATGGTGATGGGATAAGGTGAAATTTCATGATCTCCAAAAAAAAGTTGATTTTTTTTGCGTGTATGTGTGACCTTTTCCTTCAAAGCATTGTTTTTTCTTAGTGTGGGGTGTGGGGAGGAGGGGAAGGAAAGAAAGGTCTGGGGAGGGGCAATAAGATTCTAGATAAGAAATCTACATGTAAAATTATACCATGGAATTGAGGAGGGGGGGGGGGGAAGGGAAATCGTTTCTTTCCTGCACTTTATGACTCGAAAAAATCAATGCATTTGGAGGGGATTTTGGGGGTTATTTTGACTTTTGTATTATCTATGGATCTAGAATATCCACCCATGAATTTGAGCTTTGTGCGTTGTTTGGTTTCGTGAAGGCGTACATGGCCCGGGACTCATGACTGGGATGGCTGGGATGGCTGGGATATCGGGGCTTGGTTATCTATGTATCCGAGGAAGGGATTTTGGGAAGGCTGTGGATTGTTTGAAGATGGAGATGTCTCATCTCTATTACTTCACCTCACTTGTATGTTTTCCATGATTTCAACGGTCATGTGCTTATGATGGTACCAAAGATATGCTGAAGATGTGCTTTAGATATCTAATCATGCTGAAAGATATGATAATAGCCCTTACCTTACCTTACAAAGTACTTTGGCTTACCGTCTATCCATTCATTCCATCTATGTAGACTATGTAGACCAGGTAGGCCGAACCCATCGTAGAATGTCGACCGCCTTTCTCTTCCCCCCCACCCCCCCCCGCCTATCTCTCATCCCACTCATCAACGCCTCTTTCTTTCTTCTTTTTTCTTTCTTCTTTCTTCTTTCTTCTTCACCTTCTTCTTGATCTACGCATGGTTGGTCTTCGTTGATGTTTGCTTGCTCGAGCTGTTTGATGTCGTGGACTGTGCTGGACTGTGCTGTGACTGCGTTGGGTGGGACTCGCGTATTCGATTTTGGGTGCCGCGGTGGAGTGGAGTGGGACTTTTGTTTTGTTTGTTGTTGATGTTGATGTTGATGGGTTATGGGGTTGTGCGGATTGGATTGACTTGGATTGATTGGCGATGATGGTTGGGACTTGGATTTGGACTTGGACTGGACTTGGGAATTGAGAGGTGAGATGTGAGAGGTGGTAGTTGCGGTGGGATGGGTGGGTTTGATGGGTGGGTATTGCATTGGGATGATGGAAGGATGTAGGTAAGTAGCATTGAAAGATGGGATGGATGGGGCTGCTTTCACTTGACTTCTGTTTCTGTTTCTGTTTCTGTTTGTAGAAAATTGCTTGATGAATTGGCTCGTGTACTTGTTGATTTGCTTGTGGAGGTGGAGAGATGAAAAGAGGAGAGGAGAGGAGAGGAGAGGAGAGGATATACTTGTAGTTATATGTATAGATGTAGACTTCTATCTGCATATTGCTTGTAACTGTAGCTAGGTACTCACGTATTAAACTGTAAGGTTCATGCAAATGTGCCTCTATTCCCACTGCATGTACCTCTGCGAGTCAAGAAGTCAAGAAGTCAAGATTAACTCGACCTACATACAATACCACATACATACAGCAATTTGACTTTCGAATTGGACATGAGAAGTTCGTTGTTCAAAAAGTCAATCCACCATCTCAGCCGTACAACGTATACATTCATGTTCTGGAAAAATCCTACTTGATCTGGAAGACTTGGGGTCTCAGTTGGCGACAGGGGTATTGTGTACAAGTGTACAAACTCCCAGAGTAGCGGTATGAACATGATGCCCATGATATACAACAGAGAGAATGAGGATGCTCAGAGATTTCCTTTGTTCATGCAACGGGCCCACTTGTACATATGCGCCCGGCCGAGTAGGGAATGCTTGCAGAACAATTAGGTCTGTACAAGTATGTCGAGATGATTAGGTAGATAGATATCAATGACTTCTATTTCTATTACTATCAAGTTATCAACGTCGTCTCATTCTCACCTCTACCTACCTACAGACCCTGTCGCCGCCCCATCCTCAATGCCCAGCTAGCCCATTCACCTCATGTGTGTGCCGAGGCGTTCGTTGCTGACCTGCATTGCATCAATCACTTTCAATACTTCAATCTTTCAATCTCACCTGTTCCCATTCCCGCTCATTCACGCACGCTCTGGCTTACCGTAAAGCGCAACACTGCCGCTTGACGAGGTCGAGGTGCATTGCGCACAAGGCTGGCGCTGGCTTTGGCACACTGATACATGTACATATGTACATATATCTGCAATGGGGCATTCGACTCGTTGGGGAAACGAGACGACGACAACGACGACGACATGGATGAATGAGAGATAAGTGGAGATGGTTGGAAATATGTAGTTTTTTGTTTGCTTGCTTACTTGTACTTGTAGTACAAGTACTTGCTCTGTTCGGTTGAGCACATGGCGATTGCGTATGCTTCTACTCATCCATGCTTCGGTCCGGTTCGTGATGCATGTGCGGTGGGGGATTGCGACTCTGCTCTCTACTTTGATGTTGACTTGAGAGGGTGAGGGTGATGGTGATGGTGATGGAATTGATGAGATGTACATGTACATATGTGTAAGTATGATCCCGTGACTGGTATCGTGCAATTGTCCAATCGATATCTTCCGACCACCGACCACCGACCATGATCATGACCATGACCATGTCCATGATCATGACCACCGACCGAGGGACCACCTTACGACTTACCCTGCGTAACGGGCACAGGATGCTGCTTCTCCTGCCTGTTCGGGCGTGCAGTAGTGTGGTGCCGGTTCGCGGGCGGTGAGCCGCTGCACCTCTGCACCTCTGCACCTCTGCATCTCTGCACCGCTACCAGTTACAGTATCCTACACATGTCCTTGTCCTTGTTGTATGTGTGCACTTGGACCCAATGGACTTGTGCGGTGGAGAGTGAAAGATTATATATTCGATATGTACAAGTACAAGTACAAGTGTGTGAATTGGAATGTCGTTGGACTGAGGACATATGGCGTGGTGGAGTCAAGATGAGTCGAGTCCAGTCCAGTCCAGTCCAGTCGAGTCGATGGAAGTGGAGGCCTTTGATTGAGTCTCTGTCGATGTGCTACTGTATCTGCCCTACTCTACCTTACTTTGAGACATGTTGTTTTCGCCATACTTTGAAGAATATACTTTTCATCTCTTGTTGCTATGGCCGGAAGCTGCGGAGCAATTGAATGTTTACGGAGAACGGAGGAGGAGGAGGGAGAGGGGACAACGATTATGTATTGTATGTCTTGTATGTATGTATGTATGTATGTATGTATCTATATATGTATAAAGCACCGCCGTTGTGCGTTTAACGAAGGGATGAGGTGCAGATTTGATCAATGAGGCTGTTTTGTCATTGGTGCTTCTCGATGACAATGACAATGAAGATGGAATGCCCACCATGGATTCTTCACGATGGGCGTTGCCTCTGGGAGAGTAGAATAGACTGCCGGAGTGGAGTATTGTTTTGTAGGATTGAAGGTTAAAAATCAAAACAAACAAAGGGAAAAGAGTAAAGTTAGATATTCCGATCAGTCCTTCTTATCCAGTTGCATTGTTGTTGTTTTTTCGTGTCTCCTTTTCCCTTTTCCCTTTTCCCTCTTGCTCATCATCATCATCATCATCTCCTATCTTATTGCATTGTTCATTTCTACTCACAATCATCTCCTCATAATCACCCTCCTAATTGCCCTCATCTGACAGGTCAACAGATGAAACGCGCGAAAGAATCCTCATACAGTCCATCGGCAAGCCTCTTCATCTCTTCTTCATCTTCTCTCATCGCTTGTATTATGTACTATGTACAGTATCTGTTGTCGTGCCCTCTTTTGATTTTGCTTGGGTGTTTACGTCTGGGTTTCCCCGGTTCCTGGATATCAATGTCGGTGGGGCTAGTGCTCTGCTAGTTCTGCCGGATCTTCAACTACGTAACGGATTGACGGGGCTTGCAGAAAAGGCAATTTCAGAAGTTCAAGTTCAAGTTAGAATCACAGTCGACTAATCCGGAGAAGATAAGAAGATGAGAAGTGTAAATCTGTAGATGCAAGTCAAGTAGTGCAAGTCAAGTCAAGTCAAGTCAAGAGCAAGTGTATTCTAATATGTGCATCTCATGCTCATGCTAACCCTAATACTCACGTATCCATATGTCCATGCTTGTGCCTATGCGTATGTGTGTGCTTCTGCTTGACTTAATTATGCTTGCTTGACCTATGCTTGACCTATGCTTGACCCTATGCCTGTTCCATCTCCGCATTCGTTGTCATTCGTTGTCATTCTTCACTAGACTAATCTCTACAAGACTCCATTCATCCATCCCACTACAAGTACTACTTGACTCGACAATTTACACTTCATCAGCAACCCCCATCCAATTCGTCCCCTCCCCTCCCCTCCCAATCTTCAATCCTTTCTTCTCCCTTCACTACTTACTATTTACTATTTACTTACTTACCTACTTACTACCTCTTGCCTCTTACCTCCTACCTCTACCACCACTCCTGTCCCTCCCTCCTTCCCCCTCTCAATCCATCTCCATCTCCATCTACATCTCCATCTCCTCCTCATTCTCCCTTCTTTTCTTCTCATCTCCGCCATTCTCGTCATCTTCTTCATTTGACCTCGTTCCCGATAGAAAAGTCGGACGGATGATCAACACTGTACATAATCACTGGTTTTAAATTTTTCGCCCAATTGGAAAAGTCCGCTTATCGTCATTGTCTGGAGTCGAGGATGGGGTTCGCGCGATGTGAGGCGCCGATATGGGGTCTAGATGACTTTTCAAATTGCTTCCAGAGAGAGTGAGTCCCGAAAGAAAAAAGAAAAAGAAAAAAACAAACAAACAAAAACAAAGATTGCCTTGTTTGCCCCGCTGTCGACATGCTGATGATGATGATGGCTGTAGTTATTTGAAGCTCTTGTTCCCACTGATCGTGGTAAGCATATCATTACTGCTCGTCTCGATAAAAACGGTCCGACGCCATGTGAAATTAAAACCCAACACCACTTATCAGCCACTGGCGAACGGAAACAATGTCTTTGGCGTGCCGGGTCATCACGACGACGATGATTTGTCGGGCGATTCGGAAGTTGATGACGTCGATTACGATGAGGAGCTGGAAATTGCCCCTCGTCTTCACCTTACGAAAACGATTACACAAGATTCTGTGAGGGAGGTCGATCGTCCGCGAGGCCAGAATGCCGTGGTTATATTGGAGTTGGTGGCAATCCTCGGAGAGCTCACCGTCCAAGTCATCGCCCTTGTGACCCACGCTTATGGCCACAAGGCCTTTTGGGCTACGACAGCCGGCATTGTTATCTGGGCATATGTACTGTTGATCGCATCACTTCGTTTGCTGACGACCACTTCGAAATGGAGAATTCCCAGACTTTGGAACCATACGGCTGCCATCTACTCACTCCAGTGGCTCTTTACAATTCTCATCTTCCGCTCTGTCATCATTCATCCTCGATCGAAAATTGCGCAGGCCCTCGTCGTTACCGATTTCGCATTGGTTTCTCTACTCTTCACGATAGCCTTGACTACTCGAAAGGGAAATAAGGCCGTTGTTCTTGAATATGAGTCGGATATCGAACCATCACACGAGCCGTTGGCCAGTTTGTTCTCGATTGCTACATTCAGCTGGGTGGATGCAATTGTTTGGAAGGGGTACAATAAGGCATATGAGTTGTCCGATGTCTGGAATCTTATCCCCAAGGACAAGGCTGCGACGGTGCTCGCTGATTATCGCCAGCTGAAGAAGACTACTTCTTTGACTTGGCATTTGATGAAATACTTCAAGTGGAATGTCCTTACTCAGTGTGCTTATGCCTGCTTTTCTGGATGCTTCACTTTTGCGCCTACTTTGGTTTTGAAAGCTATTCTCGAGTACATTGAGGATCCTGCTGGAACTCCGCGAAATGTTATTTGGCTATATGTTATCTTACTCGCTTTCACGGATCTTGTCCGTTCCTTGGCCGACCAGCAAGCCCTTTGGATTGGTCGAAAAGTCTGTATCAGACTGAGAGCCATCATCATCGGTGAAATTTATGCGAAGGCATTGCGCAGAAAGGCTGCAACCACTGGAGACACAGTCCTTGGTGACAAGAAAGATGATCAGGAAGCGAAAGACGCGAGGGACAAGTGGGGTACCGCCAGATCCGGTACCCTCAAGAGATTCTTTAGTCTCAAGGGAAAGAAGAAGGATGATATAAGAAAGGCCCTGGCTGATCCGACTGAGATCCCAGCAGATGCTGTACCGGCCGCGAAGGAGGATAGTCAAGCCAATGTGGGGACTATCATCAACCTTATGTCTGTTGATTCGTTCAAGGTCAGCGAAATTACCTCATACTTGCATTTCCTTTTCGCCTCGGCACCAACCCAGCTTATTGTGGCAATCTACCTCCTCTACCGAATCCTCGGGTTGAGTTCCATCCCTGGTCTGGTGGTTATGTTCATTCTTTTACCTGTAAATATCGCCTTTGCCAAGGGTTTTGGAAGTACCCAAAAGAAAATCATGGCTGCCACTGATGCTCGAATCCACACCACAAACGAGGTCTTGCAGAACATTCGTATCATTAAGTTCTTCGCCTGGGAGCATCGATTCAGTACTATCGTTAACGACAAGCGAAGCATCGAATTAAAGGCGCTTCGTCAGAAATACACTATCTGGGCTTGTGCGGTTGCTGTCTGGAACACTGTTCCAGTAGTAATCACTTTCTTTTCTTTCCTGGTCTATACTGTGGTCGAGAAGAAACCCCTTTATCCATCTATTGCCTTCACTGCAATCTCCCTCTTCAGTCTTCTTCGTGTTCCATTGGATCAGCTCGGCGACATGATTGCACACGTACAGGAGTCCAAGGTGTCTATTGACCGTGTCGAGGAATTCTTGAACGAGGAGGAAACCGAAAAATACGAGCAGCTCAGGCACGACAACCTCGACGAGGATGGAAATCAGATGATTGGTTTCAAGAACGCTACTTTCTCATGGGCGGGTCGAGATGAAGTCATTGAGGATGGAAATGGTGCTTTCCGTCTTATGGACATGGACGTAAAATTCGAAATTGGTAAACTCAATATCATCGCTGGGCCAACTGGATCAGGAAAGACGTCCTTACTCATGGCTTTACTTGGTGAAATGACCATCATCAAGGGTAAGGTTTTCTTGCCGGGTGGTTACAGTCGCGAGGATGTTAAACCAGACCTTGACACTGGACTTACTGAAAGTGTTGCATACTGTGCCCAACAAGCTTGGCTCGTCAATGCAAACATCAAGGAAAACATCCTCTTTGCTGCTCCTTTCGAGGAGCGAAGATACAGGGATGTCATCGTAGCTTGTGCCTTGGAGCGTGATCTGGAAATCTTGGATAACGGTGATCAGACCCTTGTTGGTGAAAAGGGCATCACCCTTTCGGGAGGTCAAAAGCAACGTATTTCGCTCGCAAGAGCTCTTTACTCCAACTCCCGCCATGTCCTTCTCGATGACTGTCTCAGCGCTGTCGATTCTCACACTGCCAAATGGATCTTCGATAACTGCATTATGGGACCATTGATGCGCAACCGAACTTGTATTCTTGTCACTCACAATCTGGCTCTCTGTGTACCATACTCCCGTTATGTCGTTGTTTTGGACAATGGAAAGGTCTCTGCTCAGGGACCATCGGACGAAGTTATTGCCTCTGGAGAGCTTGGTGAGGATATTCAAAAGTCTCGCCCTGGCTCTGCCTCGATCTCCCGGATTCCTTCTAGAGTTCCTTCAAGCGTTGGTGACGAGAGTGGAGAGACTCTCGTGGACGAAACCCAAGACGAGGCTATCAATGGTAATGGTAAGGACACATCATCTGTAAAGGATGCCAAGGCACATTCACCATCCAAAGATGCGATGGAAGAACAGAAGTCTACTGGTGGTGTCAAAATGGCCGTCTTACAACTTTACCTCAGATCTATGGGTCCGTGGTGGTTCTGGGTTCTCGCTATCATGGTGTTCGGTATTCAGCAATTGGGAAGTCTCGCAGCCAATCTTTGGATACGACAATGGGCCAATCAATACGGAACAGATACAGAGTCACATGTACATCACCAGGTTTTGTCATCAACTGATTATACCAACGGCTACATGACAAACAGCTTCGCTACTGGTGCCGCCAAGCATTGGCAGTTCGCCTCCTTCTTTGATTATAAGCAGACTTCCTTGCTTGCAACGTATCGCCCCGATGTTGACGTTACATACTATCTCGCAGTCTACGCCATCATAGGTGTAGCTGGAATGCTTGTCGCACTTTTCAGAGATGCATGGCTCTTTTATGGATCGTTGAACGCTTCGTGGACCATTCACAAGAGACTCATGGAGTCTGTTACTCGTGCAAAGTTCAAGTTCTTCGATGTCACTCCTCTCGGCCAACTCATGAACAGATTCTCCAAGGATCTCGAGGCTGTAGACCAAGAAGTTGCACCAGTCGCTATTGGTGTTATGGGTTGCACTCTTGCCATCATCGTCACTGTCGGTCTTATCAGTATGATCACCCCTGGATTCTTGATTGCCGGTGTTTTCATCAGTGCCCTATACTTCTTCGTCGGAAAATTCTACCTCGCCTCTTCAGTCGATCTCAAGCGCCTTGAGAGTGTTCAGAGAAGTCCACTGTTCCAACAATTTGGTGAGACGCTTAGCGGCATCACTACTATTCGTGCGTATGGTGATGAAAAGCGCTTCATCAGAGATAATATGCTCCGGGTTAACACCCACAATCGTCCCTTCATCTATCTATGGGCTGCCAACAGATGGTTGGCGTTCAGAATTGATGTTATTGGTGACTTGGTAGCTTTCTTCGCTGGAGCATTTGTTATCTTGAGTCTTGGGAAGATCGATGCTGGTTCTGCAGGTCTTTCCCTATCCTATGCCATCAGTTTCACGGAGAATGTCCTGTGGCTCGTCCGTTTGTACTCCATCAACGAGCAGAATATGAACTCTGTCGAGCGAATTAAGGAATATCTCGATGTAGAACAAGAAGCTCCACCACTTAACGAAAAGACCCGACCAGCCGCCAATTGGCCAAGTCAAGGATCCGTCGAGTTCATCGGCTACACCACTCGCTATAGAGAAGACTTGGACCCAGTTCTCCGCAAGGTCAGCTTCCGCATAAACCCTCTCGAGAAAGTCGGTATTGTCGGACGCACCGGAGCAGGAAAGAGTTCGCTAGCCCTAGCTCTCTTCCGCGGTCTCGAAGCTGAAGAAGGCAAGATCCTAATTGATGATGTGGATATCGGTCTCATCGGCCTCCAAGATCTTCGTGAATCAATTACTATTGTCCCTCAAGATCCTACTCTCTTCACCGGTACGATCCGTTCCAATCTCGATCCTTTCAACCTCTTCACGGACGAGGATATATTCACCGCTCTCCGCCGCGTACAGCTTATCGGTGTATCACCAACACCTACTCCAGCCCACTCCCTTCGCCAGACCCCTTCCATCAACCTTCTTGACACAGACACCCCAAGCGGTGCGCAGACACCTACGACGAATAGAAATATCTTTTTGAACTTGAATTCCACTGTCACCGAGTCGGGGAATAATCTCTCCCAGGGTCAAAGACAACTGCTGTGTCTTGCACGCGCGCTGCTTAAGCAACCAAAGGTGCTTATGATGGATGAGGCCACTGCCAGCATCGACTACACAACGGACTCAAAGATCCAAGAGACGATTCGTGAGTTGAAGAGTACCACCATCACGATTGCGCATCGCCTTCAGACGATTGTGGATTACGACAAGGTGCTGGTGCTTGACAAGGGAGAGGTGGTTGAGTTTGGGCACCCATGGGAACTGTTAAAGAAAAACGGAAAGGCTAAAGATGGAGAGGAGGCTGGGGAAGTGGGCAGCTTCTACGGGATGTGCGAGACCAGTGGCGACCTTGACTCTCTATTGAAGACGGCCAAGAAGGCCTACGAGGCTGGTAGATTGGTTGATGATGAGTGATCTGGTATGTTTAAATGATTGTTGGTGGAAAGGTAAATAGGCTTATGACTGACGTCAAGAGAATTATGGGTGGGATTATGAGTGATGAGGCTGGAAATGGGGGGGGGGGGGGGGGGGTTATTTTTTCTTTCTCTGCACTCCTGGTCGGCGGTATACTTAGTCTTTGTTGTTTCGTTGCATAGATGGGCCATTGCATGCATGGCGTTCGGAATGTTATTCTTTCTATATAACTTTCTGGTGTACTTTTGCGTGTGCGTGTGCGTGTGCATTGTGTGAATGTTTCTGTTGGTTCTGTATCCCCCTCTTCATCTCCATCGCTGTCCTTCCAACTCTTTCTCCTCTCCCACCACCTATTCCATCTACAACCTCCCTTCTCAGATCCACGTCCACATCAAACCCGAAATCGAAGCCTTCATCCCCTCTCTCCACCCTCATCTCCTCAACCAATCGAAATCCACCCCACCTCCCCCCCCCGAAATCATCCCCGAACCCGACTCCCCCGATCACTGCTAATCTCCCAGCTCGCGCCCCGAATCACCAGATGCGCGTTCGCGAACGGCTGCGAACAGATGGCGCATACGGGCTTGTTGGCTGGCGTTATGGCTGGTGGGGGACCTGTTCCGCTTGTGTGGCATTTGTGGGGTTGGGGTTGGGGCTGGGAGGGTTTAGTGAGGGGGAGGGGGGGGGGGGGGGGTGGGAAAAAAAAAAAAAAAAAACAAAAAAAAAAAAATAAAAAAAATTTTTTTTTAATTGTTATATATATATAAAAATTAAAAATTTGGGATGA
>JAGKQE010000140.1:0-30158 GCA_022609375.1 Xenosphaeropsis pyriputrescens | reverse complement strand
ATAGTTCTTTAGTAATACAATATACAGAAACTTATTCTATATAAAAAGTATAGAGCTACTTAAACAGTTTATTTCTTTAGAATTTGTTTATAGGCTTATAATATAAATATATTGAATTATTCTTACTTAAAGATGTCAAGTTTTGGTGTATTTTGTTAGAGGGGCCAAAGACTTTCCGAGGGGCACTGTATGACCATTTTTAGAGACCAAATGCTCCAACTGCAATTTTGAGCCACAATTGTAGTTGAATGAGCGAACTGTTAGCTTAAAAAATATAGTTTCGACTTGTAGCCCTAATATGGAGTTGATGTTCAAGGGGGTGCCATTGGTCTTTGTACTCAGGAGAGCAGCATGAGGTGACGGGCACTCTCAGATTTTCAAGAGTCGTATACTTGGAGCGGGGGATATTTGAAATCGGTAACCCGATCTGAAATTTATAGCAGCGTAAACAAATTATCGATGGTTCTTATAGCGTATCAGTGTGTAAGGAGTTCACCCATTAGGTTATTTGTTGTGTCTAAATGTGTCTTTGATGATTCTTGATAATATTGTTAGAGACCGAGGAGATAAAAGCATTTCAAGCAAGAAAGCTGCATAATTATTGGTAAGCAGAACATTTATTGTTTTTTCTTGAATCTATGTGAGCTCCTGATATTGCTTATGAATATTTGGGATTTCCTGAGATGTACAATTACAAGTGAAAGGATATTTACTGTTTATAAAGATGTTTTGTGCATAGAAATCAAGCAAGGTCATCTAATAACTCGACTTATTCTTATTTTTGTGACTATGCTCAATATTTTGGTCTAGTCTGATTAAATGACAGAAGTCCTCATTCTCTAAATGTTTTGACCTACTATTCACTAGTAAATGCCAATTACAATCATGGACATTCAATCTGAATGATTGAACAAGATCGGAGAATGATAATATTTCAACTAATACAAGTCTAGAATAAATATCGAAATATCAATTGCAAGAATATAAGAGACAACACCTACGTAGTACTTTCAAAAGACCGTCAAGAACAATATATGATGATCCGCAACAACTGTTATCAATAGGACAACAACTGATTTGACCGAATTATTCTACATCTCAGAATGTTAGAGTTCTCGGATGTAACTAGGCAATCCGAAGTTGTGCTCTGAGAATTCTCAGACTTCGAGCTTGACACTCGCTTATTTCACCACATCAGGTAAGGCTCAATCCTGAAATTTTGAGCTCACAGAAATTCATTGGTTTTCAAAAAAGTACGGCCACAAAAAGTGAACCGCGACAACGACACCACCACGCCCAAAATGTCAGCCGTCGACTACTTGCTCCACGAGAGCTCCGTCGGATATGCGGTCTTCGCCGTCCAGTCGCAGCCAGAGACAATCGGTAACCGTTTGAAGGAAGTGCAGGATGCGGGTCAAGATTTGGCAAAGTTTGGCAAGTTGGTCAAGCTTGTGAACTTTGCGCCTTACAGGTAGGCTCTACAGGAGTCCTTGCAAGTACCACATGATCTAATTCGAGCATAGAGGAGCCGCTGAGGCTCTGGAGAACATCAACCTTGTCTCGGAGGGTGTTTTGTCCGACTACTTGAAATCGAACCTCGAGTTGAACCTTCCAAAGCCATCGAAGAAGAAGAAGATCGTTCTTGGTGTACAGGACAAGAACTTGGCTGGTAGCATCAAGGCTTCTTTCGCTGGTGTTGAGTGCGAGACCGGTGAGACCTCCGAGGTCGTCGCCGATTTACTTCGTGGACTCAGATTGCACGCGCCAAAGCTTTTGAAGGGTCTCCAGGAGGGTGATGTTGAGCGCGCACAACTTGGTCTTGGTCACGCCTACTCCCGTGCTAAGGTAAAGTTCTCTGTCCAGAAGAACGACAACCACATTATCCAGGCCATTGCAACCTTGGATCACCTCGATAAGGCCGTCAACACTTTCTCCATGCGTGTTCGCGAATGGTACGGATGGCATTTCCCAGAGCTCGTCAAGATTGTTACCGATAACCACACCTACGCCAAGCTTGCGCTTTTCATTGGTGACAAGAAGAACCTTTCCAACGACATGCTTCACGAGCTCGCCGCTTTGGTCAACGATGATCAGGATATCGCACAGGCTATCATTGACGCTGCCCGTGTCTCTATGGGTCAAGATATCTCCGAAAACGACATGGAGAATGTCTCCGCATTTGCCAACCGTGTTGTCAAGCTTGCCGAGTACAGAAAGTCCTTGTTCCAATATCTTGTTGACAAGATGGCCATTGTCGCACCTAATCTTGCCTCCCTCATCGGTGAGGTTGTTGCTGCTCGTTTGATCTCCCATGCCGGTTCCCTCACCAACCTTTCCAAGTATCCAGCCTCTACTGTCCAAATTCTTGGTGCCGAGAAGGCTCTCTTCAGAGCTCTTAAGACCAAGGGTAACACCCCAAAATACGGTCTCATCTACCACTCCAGCTTCATTGGTCGTGCAGGTGCCAAGAACAAGGGCCGCATTTCCAGATTCTTGGCCAACAAGTGCTCTATTGCATCCAGAATTGACAACTTCTCCGAGGAGCCGACCAGAAAGTTCGGTGAGGCTCTGAGAAGACAAGTCGAGGAGAGATTAGAGTTCTACAACACTGGTGCTGCCCCAACAAGAAACGAGGAGGCCATGGTGAGTTACATAAATGCTATGAACCACTGATTTATGCTAATAAGTTGTAGAAATCTGCTATGGATGCTGTCCTTGGCGACATCAACATCGCCGACCCAACCGCCGATAATGACGTGGATATGGCCGACATTGCCCCACAGGCTGTCCAGAAGCAGGAGAAGAAGTCCAAGGACAAGAAAGAAAAGAAGGAAAAGAAGGAGAAGAAAGAAAAGTCCAAGAAGCGTGGACACTCCGAGGTCGCCGAGGAGGAAGTGAGTGAGAAGAAGGAGAAGAAGAGCAAGAAGAGCAAGAAGCACTCCGAGTAATCTTGGATCCCTCCCCTCTAGTTGCTTTTGCATAACCCCCCTTTTCGCTCTTCTTTTTTTGTCTGGACAATGATCTCTCTTTGGGTATGGGCTGTGGGCCTTGGCTTTCTGTGTATTTCCAATCTGTTACCGGTTTGGCGTGGGAAAAATGGGCGTTGTTTTAGGGAATGTCGTTTGCATGGTAGCTCATTTGTGCTATCTATTGTAGGCCGGATAAACACATCATAATAGATGAATGGTTCTGGCTCATGATTTCCCCCCGCGTTCCCTCATTGCCATGTGTGATTGGACTCCCATGTGCGTGCCTGATGTCTTGTGATCTTTCATTCGGATGCTATGTAACTCTGCCCTCCCTTGATCACACAACGTACTTGTTTATCTGATCGTTCATGCCCTACCCTTCCCAACGCCTTGCTCCACAAAACTTCATGCCGCTGCCGCTGGCTGTATCTTCCTCGCCCACCCGCCTACCTGCCGCCCTGCCATGCCCACACCCAACCGTTTCAGATCCCCACATCGAATATCCCCCTGTGTAGCGGTGACCTACGCGCCCTCGCTCCCGAACTCGGCCGTCCACTCCGCGCTGCGATTGATGTCCTCCTGCGACACAGTCGGCCTCGACGAGTTGACGGCCTTGACAAAGTCCTTCAGCAGCAGCGGCGGCTCCAGCAGCTTTTCCGAGTCCACTTCCGTCCACGACATCTCCGTGGCGCCGGCATCGCCGGGCGAGCAGGGCGTCAGCTTCTCCACGCCCGCATCCATGACCTACGCCCATTAGCGCTCGCTCACACACGTCGCCGGGAGAACTCCTAGCGGGGAGGAGGGGGGGTACGTTACCTTCTTGTAATGCGTGGCCGTCTGGATCTTCCGCACGGGCTGCATGAGCGCGTCCTGCACGGCGATACTGATGTCGGAGCCCGAGTAGCCCTCGCTCAGCTCGCCCAGCTTCCGGAAGTCGGCGGCGCCCAGCTCGCACGGCGTGTTGCCCACGGCCAGCTCGAACATGCGCGTGCGCGCCGGCAGGTCGGGCAGCGCGATGTGCACGCGCCTCTGGAAGCGGCGGCGGATGGCGGCGTCCAGTTGCCATGGGATGTTGGTGGCCCCGAGCACGAGCACGCCCTTGGAATCCCGCCCTACTCCGTCCATTTGTACCAGCATCTCTGTCTTGATGCGGCGTGAGGCTTCCGATTCGCCTTCTCCTCGTGGCCCGCACAGAGCGTCGACTTCGTCGATGAAGATGATGGAGGGCTTGTTCTCGCGCGCCATGGCGAAGAGGTTCTTTACTAATCTGTTTGCGTTGTTAATGCTTTTACTCGTAGATAGATATATGAGGGACGCTGTTTACCTTTCACTCTCTCCCATCCACTTGCTGACCAAATCCGAAGAACTGACGCTGAAAAACGTGCTGTTCGCTTCTGTGGCCACTGCCTTTGCCAAGTAACTCTTACCAGTACCGGGAGGACCGTAGAGCAAGATCCCCTTCCAAGGTTGTCTCTTACCCGTAAACAAGTGCGGGAACTTGATGGGTAGAATGACAGCCTCCTTCAACGCCTCCTTCGCACCCTCCAGACCCGCAACGTCCTCCCACTTGATATTCGGTTTGTCCTGCAGGATCGCGCCCTGCAAAGCATTCCTCAACTTCTTGCTCTCGGCATCCATCTCCTCGCCGCCCTCCTCGCCCTTGCCTCCCCCGCCATTGGTAGTCCCGTTATTCGCCACGAGCCCCGGCTTCTTCTTCGAGGCGTCCTGGTCGGCCAGATGCTTCTTCAGCTTCTCGGCGCGCTCCATGTACTCGCCCGCCTTGGCGCGAATCATCTCCTTGGACTTGGCGTTCTTCTCCCACTTCAAGGCCAGCATGAACAGCTCCAGCGCTTGATAGTATTGCTGGTAGGCCTTCTCGTACTCCGCTGCCGTATCGGCCTCGATTGCTTTCTTGACCACATCGATGGCGCGGCCGAGAAAGTCGGTGTTTGACATGATTGCGACGGCGGGTTGCTAGCGCTGTCTTTCCAGGTATCAGAGCTCCGTAGATTATATCGCTGCAGTTGTGGGACGAGAATAGGACTTCCAGGGAGATTTGATGCAGAGTTATGATGCGGTAGAAGATCGGTGTGGAGGGCTGATGATAGTGGGGAAACGACTTTTATCTTCGAAGCGCCGCGAGAAGGTATTCCGAGAGACGAAATTGAGGCCTGGCTCGATAACAAGATGGCTAGCCACTACAGACTCTTGTGCTTGAGAGATGCGTGAGGTTATTCGAGTTGTGACAATCGCAGGGCGAGGCCGGTGTAGAGAGAAAGGTATCGTTTCGTAGCTTAGTCGCCCGTATCTCGCATGCCGCCAACCTAGAATGACATCGGCACATCTTCGCTTCAGATGGCGGGGCTAAGCGCCATATCAAAAGCCAGAGCCAACAAGCATCACAATTACCAGATTCAGAATCACCGTGGACTCGCGCAACTCACCAACTTCATCCGATACCTCTGCAAACGAAATTGTATTATTGGCCCTTTCGTTGAACTCATAGGCAGTACTCGCGCTCGACACTTATCTATTCTCATACCTCCCACTCTCAGCCCACACGAAATAAAGTCGCAAACATGTCGGAGCAACAACTAAAGCTTCAGGCGGTCTCAGACGAGTACCAGAAAATCCAGCAGGGTACGCCATCTCACTTTACAGCTTTACCGAATGCATTTGTTTTGCTGACAGATGTCCAGAGCTTCAAACATGTGTTTCTTCCCGTCAAAGACTCGAATCACAGCAGCAAGAGAACAAGGGCGTCAAGAGGGTTTGCCATCCGTCCAGATGGTGTGTTGCAAGGACGAGAAACTGATGGGGGCACAGGAATTCGACAGTCTCGACTCGGAATCCAACATCTACAAGCTCGTCGGACCAGTGCTGTTGAAGCAGGACAAAACCGAGGCTGTCATGGCCGTGGACGGACGATTGGATTTCATTGACAACGAGATGTATGCGCTGGCCTCACCTCGATTATACGGACTTGTACTGACGACCTACAGAAAAAGGGTGGAAAAGCAGATTGCAGATATCCAGGACAAGAGCGACCAGAAGAGAATGGAGGTATGTCATAGGCAATCCGCCTCTGTTTCAGTCGAGCATCCATTGACTGAAAACAACACAGATCATCTCCCTCCAGTCGGCTGGGCAGCAAGCGGCACAGGCTCAGGCCGTGTAAGGGGGGCTCAAAATTGCATTGCATGGCGTTCAAGGGGGTCGTTGTTAGGTGCAGGCTATATCCAGGTTTTTCGAGAAGATCCGTGTATCGAATTGAATACTCCAGCATGACGAACATTTATTTTTTGCTTCGGTTGTGTGGTGGGAGTCTGAGGCCGCGGTTGACTCAGCGATGCCCAACCCTGACGAGAAGTACATGGGCGACGAGGGTTCTACTGCGTACGTCGTAGAGCAGCTTTCGAGAGGCTGCAAAGGGCCTCACTGTGAATTCATTCCATGCAAGGAAAAACTTGCAGCCGGGCAGGCCTTTCTTTCTTGAGCGTCATGTGGCAGCGAGGAAGATTCTTGACGATGCGAATGCGAATGCGAATGCAGAGGGAAAGGGGTGCATGGTCAACGCGTGGTCTTTCAAGGATGTGAGCTGTGTGACGATGGATGCTTTAGAATGAGAGCGGTGGTAGTGGTAGTGATCTGGCCCCCCCGAGGAGAGTCTGCATGTAACAGGGGCCGGATACATGGAGGCATAGGTAGCCAGTTCCCAGATATCAACATGACCGATTCCGATTGTCATTACCATTACCATTGCCATTGAATTGCCATTACGATGAAATCATTGTCCTGTCCACAGCGCTTCCGGTGCCTGACCAATCCCCCGCTCGGCCTGGTCGGATGGCTCAGCCCAGCAAATGTATTTAGGCGTTACCGTCAAACTCTGTGACATGTCGATCTTTTTTCATTTTTCTCCTTGGGGGGGTTTCTCTCTCTTTTCCATCTCTCTGACTTGATTTGGAATTTGTGGGATTCCCGGTGCATGTCATGCCGGTGGAAGGGTCGGAATCTGAGACCAGATGGCAAAGTGTTCTCCGTAAGCGGGAAAGAAAGGGAAGGGAAGGGAAGGGAAAACAGCATGTATTGAGTATTATGTTGGTTTGTGGGCGCTTGTTGGAGGCTATGAATGGGTGATTGGGTTGATTGGGATGCAGGTGAAGGTAGGTTGAGGTGTATACTAATATAAATATATATGTATTATACATACTCTACATAGGTACTGTTATACATATTCTACATACATAAGTACTATGCTGCATGGCTATATGTATATGTATATGTATATGCACATGTGCACCTATCCTTATGCGCATAATACCTACAGTACTCGCTCTCCGGGCTCTCTCTTCCTCTCCCTCTCCCAAATGATCTCCGATGCATCTGCATGGCGATAAGATGACGGAGCCTGGAGATTCCTCGCTCGCTCGCACCCCCTTCCCCTTCCCCTTCCCCTTCCCCTTCCCCTTCCCCGTCCCATGGAAAGTTCGGTGGTCGGGCGTGTTTGGATATCGATGGGAAGAGGCTAGAAGGGTTCTAGAAGATGTATCGCTTCACATCCTCTCGTCGGCGGGGAAGCTGGGGGGAATTTGGGGAGGCGGTGATGATAGTGATGATGGTGATGGCTTGTACATACTCGACGAAACGATGATGGTGGAAAGGGGGATATCTCTGTGAGAATGGGTGGTAAAGGGGCCGAGGTGATGATCTGAGGGATGTACACGCCTCTGATACTCGAAATGCCAGAGCAAGAGAAGGGAGTCGGATAGATACCGGTGTGAAATGAAACGTTACTCAAAACACCAACGAGTACCAAGAGCTGACTGAGCTGAGCTGAGCTGGGCAAGGGGAGTTGACAAGACGGCTTTGAGAATCTGGATGAGTAGATAGGTGGGTATTGCTTTTGCTTTTGCTTTTACTTTTACTTCTACCTTTACCTTTACCTTTACTTTTACTCGTACCTTGATTTGATATTGAGTGGCTGACTGTGACGTTGGCCAGGGTCCTTGCATTTCCCTCTCTCTGTGTGTGTTTCTGTCGATGGAAGTTGAAGTTGACCTTGCACGTCCATGCTCATGCCCATGCTCACGCTCACGCTCACCGGTGACACCGCGCCGAACATCTCTCATATCTCATCTCTCATCTCTCATCTCACATGTGAAAGGGGAAGCATCTTCCGTGCATCAGATAGGTCCTGGCACTTTGGAAGTATGGATGTATATAGATGTACATAGATGGGAGGGTTTGTAGAGTAAGGAGTAGGTATATGGTGCGAATAGAGTGAGGGAAGGGAAGGCAAGGATATGGGAGGAAGATGAGGTTGTAATAGAGTGAGTGGCTGTACATCACGGAGACGGAGACAGAGACGGAGGATGTAGGATGTAGGATGTAGGATGTAGGATGTTGTAATGTTGTAATGTTATATATTGTATGTACAAGTACATAGAATAGTAATTACCTATGTGGTATGTGAGGAGTACAGAGTACATACATAACAGGTACTTGCATTCTCAACCTTCCCTTGCGACTTAACTCTTCTCTTCCCTCCCCATCTCATCTCATCTCATCTCATCTCATCTACTCTGCCTTCCTTTTCATCTCATCTCATCTCATCGCATCTCATCTCACCTCATTTATCCCATCACAGCATACTCCCTCAATTATGTATGAATCTTTGTCGCTGCTGCTGCCGCTGCGCTTCTCTTTTGAGATCATCCTCTCTGTACGTGTTCCCAATCTCAATCTCATTCCCATTCTCACTCTCACTCTCACTCTCACTCTCACTCTCACCTTCACCCTCGTTCTACAAGAGTTATCTATATTCATACAATAGCAACAGAGTCCGGCATCTCATTGATCCTCAAAGCTTCCGAGGAAGCGAAGAGCACCAGAAGCCTTGCCTCTAGTTGTACTTAGGGAACGACTAAAATCCGTATTGCGGGAGCAGATACGACCAAAAGAACAAGAACAAGAACAAGAACAAGAGAAACAAGAGCTCGGTGGCTTTTCCGAGAAAAAGTATCCATTGTGTGTTATCAAGCTTGAGTTGAGCGTCTGACTTTTAATTTGTCAAGACGAAAGTATCTCACGAGTAGACTTTGTCCGAGGAACGTACACCACTTACTTTACTTCACTTCACCTTGATTCAGATTCACCATTTGAACAAAGTCAAAGTCTCTCGCACACAGACACACACACACACTCTCTCTCTCTCTCGCTCGCGGCGAACACATCATATTACATTACATTACACGTTACACATCGCAACTACACAAGCACTCACATACACATACACATATCTCACTCGCAACCCCGATCTCACACCCTCACTGACACTCAACACCTCATTCTTCCGCGAGGGAGCTTGAGTTGTGAGACATAATCGGCGCCAGAAATTACCCAGAGAACCCCAGCTTGCACCCACAAGGAAGTCTAGTTGTCCCATCACATCGACATCCCCACACAGCCTAAACCACCCCAGAAGTTCCAAGGAAGAAAAAGAAGCAAGAAAAGAAGAAACAACAAAAATATCAAGACTGGATTGTGATCGAAGGGTGTTTGTGACAAGGAGAGACATAAAGTTCTATACAACCAGGATATTATATCCAAACACCAATCATGGCTGCCATGGTAAGCTTTCTCCCTCTCTACCCAGAAGCACCACCACCACCACCACCACCACCACCACTAAAAAAAAAAAAAAAAAAAAGAAGGACAGAAAGATCGAAAACTCGACAATGACAGCATCGAAGCTCTCCCCCGCGCAGACAGGGTTCTTCTATACTTCATGCCTGCGCGGACGCGAGCTCCTGTGTGATGCCGCGAAGACTATATAGCAACATACATCAAACACCCATACTTGCTTCTATGATGCCATACGACATGCCAAGTACTGGACTAACGTGTTGTTGATCTACAGTTATGTCTTGCGCACTTCTGCGATTTTCATGGTCCTACTCCGGTTATGGTAACTGAGACTCAGCCAGTTCCTTGCGTAACCTGTGTCGACTACGATATCGATATCTATCATAACATCGAGACTTCTACGGATGAAAAGGATTTGAGCTCCTCTGGTACGTTTACCAAGAATGTACGGTCTGAGAGCAAGACTTCAACCCCTACACCACAGAACCGCAGAGTACACTCGACGACCTCGAATCTCGAAACTCCCCCACATAGCCCGCAAGCACATCCTGCTCCTCAGACTGCTCATAATCCACGCTCCCAAAGACGCGATTCCAGCTTCCAGAAGACCTATGGCGAAGAGGACAAGAAGAAGCTCGTGCCGTGCGAGAACTGCGCTCTCACAATTCCCTCGGACATGAAGGAGAAGATGCCCGCTGGTACACCGGGGTCACCAAGCAAGAATGGCCAAGTCTACAATGGCAGCCCGGTCCTACGGACACAAAAGCCATATGAACAAATACCAGACACTTGGCTCTCTCCAAAGAGTACTCCCTCTGATTCAGAGACCTCAGATAATGGGGAGCCACCATCACAAAAATCAAATCGAGTAAACAAATCGATGTCTACGTTAAACACGAATACACCACCACATACTCACTATCTTAATTACACCACAACTCAGGATCCAGCAACGCCGACATCCTTCTCCTTCCTTCGACAGTCCTGCATCCGCACCCTCTCCCATGAGACTCTCCCTCCACAATCCCGCCAGATCCCCTCTTCACCTTACTCTTCCATCCAAAATGTGACTTCCTCCGGCGGCCCAATTTTCTTCGGTGACCCCCTAGCAGGCTACACAACAGCTTTCATATTCCGCATTCCAGACCCGCAAGCCCGCGGCCGGACTAAAATCTATGCCTTTATAGCCCTCAGCCGTGCCCACGAGCGTACTGCCATGAAAGCCTATCCCTTGCTCTCCGCCGCCTTCCGGGATCTAGCAACCTGGATCCAGCGTCTCGCCGAACGCGAAGCTAACCGCCTCGAAGTTGCGGAGCACGAGAATGAGTACTGCGAGAGCCCCGTCTCAGCTGGCCCCCAGACCTCCAACTCGAACATGATGCAGTACTCCACCTCCACCTCGCAGTACAACACGTCCAACCGTCGCGCCTCAATCATCTCCTCCACCTCGCCCCGCTCTCCTGCCCCTCTCACGTCGTCGATGAAGAACACCACGCCGGAGAAATTGACCATCACCCCCACCAGCGCCTTCCTCTCGGGTAGGTCCTGTGATCCGGACGGATACCCTCGCAAGAGCGCGGCTAGCTTGAAGGCTCGCGGCCTTGCGGAGCTCGTTGGCCGCGCAGACTTCTTCATCGAGTTGCATGCGCGCTTCGTCGCGTTGTTGGCGCAGCTCGGTATGGCGTTCGGTCCTTGATTGCGTGCTCTCGATGCTGGTTGTGCTGAGGGATTGAGGTTGGTGCATGATTGGTGATTGGTAATGAGTGATGCTGTTGTATGAGTATTGGTGCCTTTCTTGTTCCTGTAATACTGTTTCTTCTCTACTTGTTTTATGCTTTTGCTTTGCTTCGTTGCGGTTGCTCTTGCTGTTCTTCCTCCTGTGTTTGTACCCTGTATCACCGTCCTGTACCTTTAGCCTGCCGTGTCGATGTCGACGTCATTGTTGTCGTCCTTATCCTCATCGAAAACCCTGTCCCTGTCCCTTTCCATTTCCCTTGAGCGCTGAGCGATGAGCGATGAGCGATGAGAAGCTGTACGATTAGCGATTTGTATTTGTGCTGCGGGCATGTTATGATACCAAGCGGCATGCTGTAGGGGGGGAAGGAAGCCGTCATTTGTACCCCGCGTGTTTTGATACCGCCCGTGCTGGCTTGTTTGTATGAATGAAGTCCATCTTGCTAGCTAGCTAGCTAGCCGATCATGTTGGGCTGCGGAAGGAGAATATAAATAAGATTATTATTATTATTAACATCATGGTTAACTTTATTAACATGCTGTACATATACTACGTGGAAATAAACGCCGTGCGCGGCTGCTGAATCCGATATTTACGGGCAATGATGAGTCTGACCACAGAAGATGAGTATGAGCGCGCGACATGTTCTCTGCAGGTATCTTCACCTGCAACCTCGTTATTGCCTGGGCTTCTAATGGATATGTAGGCGTTGGATGGATAGGGGTATCGGAGTCCAGCTACCACGGCCACAATGGATGCTAGGTGGTTAGGTGTGGATAGGTGCTCGTGGGAGTAGAGGAAGAGGCAGTATCAATGGCCCTCAACGCAGCACACATGCGACCGACGTCTCTGATATCGCCGGGCGTGGATGTTACTAGGCGTGGCAGGTTGGCGGCCTTGGCTGTGGCCAACACTGAGCTGTGTAGGAGGTACAAGGGTAGGAGCAGACGGAGTAGATATGCACCCCCCGCATCACAGATTCGGTATCGAGTCATCAAGACATAAGACATCACAGGCGACAAGTCCCAAGTAAAAAAAGAAACGTTCGCATTTCGCCGCTTGCTGCGTTGAAGCAGATATGAAGATCTAATCGTCAAAGTTGAACCCCCTTTTTGCCCACCAGTACACCATACCATGAGCGGTCATAAAAAAGAAAACACATGCCAGCCATTAAACAAACGCATCAACAGTGGAAGAGCAGATCAATCGCAAAATCTCCTTGTCAGAATGATGCGTCTACTCGACTCTCCAGCCCTCAACAGGAAGAGGGAAAGAGCCAGCCCACTGGGCAATCTCCTTCTGCAGGGCGTTGATCTTCTCGACCTCACCGCCAGCGACCTTGGCCTTGAAGTCCTTGAGCTTGTTGTCTGGCTTTGGGAGCTCAGCCTGGACCTCCTTGCAGATCTTGATGGCCTGGTCGATGTAGGAAGCGACCTGCTTGAAGTGGTCCTCGCCGAAACCGCGGGACGTCATGGCCGGGGTACCGATACGGATACCGCATGGGGTGAGGGCGGACTTGTCACCTGGGATGGAGTTCTTGTTGCAGGCGATGTTGATCTGCTCGAGGACAGCCTCGACACGGGCTCCATCGAGGGCCTGTGCGCGGAGGTCGAGGAGGACCATGTGCGAGTCGGTTCCGTCGGCGACGAGCTTGTATCCAAGGTTCTTGAACTCGACCTCGAGGGCCTTGGCGTTCTTGCAGACTTGCTCCTGGTATTGCTTGAATTCTGGAGTGGTGGCTTGCTTGAGAGCGACGGCAAGAGCAGTGATGGTGTGGTTGTGTGGTCCTCCCTGGTGACCTGGGAAGACGGAGAAGTTGATTGGGCCCTCGAGATCGTAGAGAGTCTCCTTGCCAGACTTGGCATCAGTCTTGCGGACACCCTTGCGGAAGAAGATCATGGCTCCACGTGGACCACGGAGGGACTTGTGGGTGGTTGTGGTGACGATATCAGCGTACTTGAATGGGGTTGGGATGACCTCAGCAGCGATGAGACCGGAGATATGGGCCATGTCAACAACGAGGTAAGCACCGACAAGGTCAGCAATCTGGCGCATACGCTCGTAATCAATCAAGCGGCAGTAGGCGGAAGTACCAGCAACCAAGACCTTTGGTCTGTACATGAGAGCATTTTGCTCGAGCTGGTCGTAGTCGATGATACCAGTCTCCAGGTTGACTCTGTAAGGGAAAGTCTCGAAGTAGGTGGAAACCGCAGAGATCTTTCGCTGTGGGGTTTGGTAACCGTGGGACAAGTGACCACCGTGTGGAAGATCAAGACCCATGAGTCTGTCATGTGGTCTCATGATGGCCTGGTAGACCTGCAGGTTGGCTGGAGAACCAGACAAGCACTGGACATTGACGCCCCACTTGTCAGAGTCGAGATGGAAAGCCTTCAAGGCGCGAGCCTGGCAGGTCAACTCAATTGAGTCAATGTGCTGGTTACCACCGTAGTATCTGGCACCTGGGTAACCCTCAGAGTACTTGTTGGACATTGGGGATCCAAGGGCATCGAAGACAGCGCGAGAAGTGACATTTTCCGAGGCGATGAGAATGATGGATTCACGTTGACGCTGAATCTCAAGTTTCTAACTGAGGTTTAGCAAGTGTGTATGGAGAATTGGTGACCGTGAGGTTTCATCGTACCATGATCTCAGCAATCTCTGGGTCAGTCTCGAGCAAAGACTTCTCCAGCATCTACATCAATGAGTCAGCGATATTCTCAAAGCATAAGCTCAAGCTCAGTATACTTACGTCCTTGTGAGACTCTGGGAGAGCATAGGTGGTGGAAACACCATTGGTACCGTTGGCAGCCATTTTGAGAGTGAGAATGAGAGTGAGAGTGAGTTTGTATGAAGAGGAGGAAGAATTGGGAGATTGATGAGGGAAAGAAGAGAGAAGGAGAGTAGAGAGATGCTGCAAGAAAAAAACATAGTAGATCACCAGCACAAAAGCACCACACCATACAGCTGGACCTACGTTAATCCGTAGCCCTCCCCGCTATTGCTATGGTACAGCACTTACCTTAGTAGCTGAGTAGTTCCCCACCAGCCTCTTCCCGGTCACTGCACGGCACTCTGACACTTTCCTGCGTTTCTCCAGCACATCGACTCACAGCACCGAGCTCATTGAGGCGTCTTCACCGAGAGCAGAGAGGAGAGAGGAGAGTTCAAGCTGACTGCATAGCATCATAAGGGAGACATCAGCACACTGCCAAGTTGCTAAGAGACAATGTCAGCAACTCATACTCACAGTAAGCCATGCTCTGCTCGCCATGCCCGTCAAGGTCTGCAGTACTGGGGTAGCACTCCTTCGAAGATGAGCGACTTGAGAAGAAAAAAGCCCCCAAGTCTGCACCAATACCAAAGCTTCAATTCCCGGCTTACCTTCGGATCCTCGGGAAGCTGCCGAATAAACATTGGGCTGTGGAGTACTTGGCAACATCCATGCAAGAGCCCTTGATCCTCAGGAACAAAGATCGCTATTCTGTGTTTGTATTCCCCTTCGAGATATCCTGTCCTGCTGTGAATCGAGAATCGACCTCTTGATGAACTGTTCGCAGCGGGGTAGGAAATAAGAGTAGCAACGTGCACGACTGACGATTGTGGGGTTGTATAGCATCTCGCGGACAGCAGGGTATACGATAAAATTATCTTTGCTTATGCCTTGATGAAGTATTACGAAGCGATTTCCAAGAGGAGAATACATACTGAAGTTACAGCTGGAAATACGAGCCTGCAACTCCCGGGTCCATGGTACCAGAGTTCTTATCATCGTCTGAACTAATCGGGCGTTGCAGTCAAAGATACTGGCTTATCTCGCCCAACCCATGCAAATTCTCGTCTCTCCAAGATCGAGATACCGAAGCTGGAGTGTCGCCAACCCCCACGACATACGTACAGCATCAGCTCAACCATCACAGCACAGTAGATTATCATAGTAGAGTCCATATTTTATTCCCGTAATAATAATAGCTACACTTTAATCACACAAAACGTCGTCCACAACACAAAACATCATCCGTAACACCAAAATCAAACAAGCACGCTTGAATGGGTATACCTGAAGCACCTGACAAATCATTCAACCCCTAAACAGCTGGATCAATCCTCGGAGATCAAAGAGGCTCTGCGTTTAGCATTGTGCTCCATAGAATCAAGTTTCTTGAGTCTTTTCTTTTCGGCCTTGCGCTCTAATTTTGACAGACTTGGATCGATCGCATTGATACTTTCTTCGAGGGTTAGCTTTCGGCCTGGAGACTTGGCATTGTTGTCTATAACTTCAGATGTAATAACAACAGGTGCCTTGGACGGTGTCGCCGGAGTAGAAGATGCCAAAGTGCTTTGTCTTCTCGTAGGAACCGGAATTGGGGTACGCTTGGGTGTGACAGCCACGGTCGAATGTGGAGCTGCTGTAGTAATTAGACTTCCATGGGCTGGAATAGGAGTGGATTTCTTCAACAATGGCGACGAGGCTGATGGTACGCTGGACCTTCGTATTGGTGGCAGGATTGGTGTCGTTGACTCTAATTTGATATGCCTCGAAGCAGTTGACCGCGAAACCGAACTTGGTGGTAAAATTTCCTGTCCTATATGAGGTTCCTTGGCACTAGGTCGATTCTTTTCATGATTCAGTACTATTTTGTCGGTAGTTGGAGTAATTGTTGACGAACTTGACTTTGCTCCCTCTTCATTGAGTTTTCTCTTCTTGGACTTGTCCTTCTTCGACTTCTTGGCCTCGTCATCCGATCCAGCATGCTTGGATTTCTTCGACTTCTTTGACTTCTTGGAGGTATCTACGTCAACTTCTGGGGCATGGAATTGAGCTGGAGCATCGGCCATCTCGTTATCAGAATCGCTTTCGTCACCTATTGTACCTGCTGCTCCTTCACCAAAGCCAATTGGTCTGAAACGCATCTTAAGACCCTTTGGTTGTTGTCGGACAGGCTTTGCTGCTGGTACAGTTGCTCTGCTCGATTCCGGGGCAATCGATCCATTGTGGCCAAATACGTTGGGCAAGTCTACAACCTGTTGAAGGTGGAGAGTTTGCTTGATTGCCTGAGAACCTACTCTGGCATTAGTACATTCATGTTTTCATGTCACTTCACAACATACCCAACGAATAGTCCTGTGAAGAGCCACTAGGAACGAGAAGCTTTGTAGACTTCTTTTCATCACCGTTGTCCTGAACAAATGCATAATCCTTTCCGTTATGGGAAATACCGCCTTTCGAATGCTCAATGGATATCTTCGTGATAGCACTGGCTGGGACTGACGCAGGCGCTGTGATGTACCAAATTTCCTTGCCAACTAGGTTTGACTTGCTGAACATGTTTGAGATGGCAAAGGCGGCATCATCGGTGCTCTTTGTGACGAGCTCGAATCCAGGAGGGGCCTTGAAAGGTGCTGGAGCTTGGAATCTGACGGTGTTGTTGTTGTTGGATTTTGGCGCACCACTGTAAACAATATTAGCAATAGAAGCAGATTATGCGTGTGCAAAACAATGTACTTTGAAGGCTGAATTGTAATGGCATTCTCTGCACCAGAGGTCCCTTCATCACTACTCTCACTGCTGCTCTCATCTCCACTACCAGATTCGCTGCTTGACTCAGTGGCAGCTACTTTCTTGCCATTGGGCTCCTTGGAAGCATTGGAAGGCTTCTCAGGTAGATCGTCTGAGTCGCTGGAATCAAGACTGCTGGTGTCACTGGATGATTCGGATTCGCGATCGCTTTCTGAAATGCGCTCTGAACTCTTCGTGCTTTTTGGTGGTGGAACGACCTTGCTGGATTTCTTGCTGGAAGCTGAATCTTTCTTGGACTTCGCGCTCTTTTCTTTCACCGCAGAGGAAGGCATCGTAGAGATGGTATATTTCAATCAAGAAAGGAAATACTGTCGTGGTTGTGAATTGGTAGTTGACCTCCCACTGTGACTTAGTGTCTAAAATTCACGCGGCTGCGCTCGTAGAAAAATAAAATATCTGAGGCATCGGAATTTCGCCGCGCTGTCGAGCCTGAGGAAGAACGTCTTCCTTGCAACGCCGATGAGCTCCCAACTGCACATATAAAATGGCCTCGAACAAAAGACGGAAATTAGATGAACAGAAGGCTGAAAGTCGTATGTATAGCTACTGTGTATTAAAATATGAAGAAGAACTGACCGCTTCAAGCTGTCAGTGCTATCGCAGCTTTGAGGCAGCTAAAAGCTGGAAGTGCTTCACCCTCACCAAGGCAAGAGTCGAAAGTCAACTCTAGCAACAATAAAGGAATTGTTACTCCAACGTATACTCCGAATGGCAGTAGAGCAACCGGTCAGACTCAGCAATCTGCTTTTGCTCTGTTGAGGAACAGAGGGCAAGAGATTGACAGTCCCGTTGTCCATGAGCATGCCTCCATAGTAAGGCGAGATGCCTCAAGACCGGCGAATTATAGTAGTCAGAGGGAAACATATGATGGGGCGTGAGTCTCATTTTTATAATCTACCAGGTTCAATGTCTAATGATCTCCTCAGTTACGAATCACGTGTGGCCACATCCGTTGCAAGACCTCTGGTTCAGTTGAGCACATATCAACCCAGCAAAGACAACTTCAGAGTTATAAACAAACATGAGGCTGCGGTATTGCTAAAACCAGGCGAGGTATGATATTGAATCTGTATGTCTATATGTTTGCTGATAATTTGCAGAGGCTTGTTATACTTGGACAGTTTAATCTGACTGTCAAGAAAGGAAGAATTACGGTTATGGGTGCAAATCTTTCAGCATCAACAGAGGTGCATTCTTTCTTTGTCCCTTCGTCTCATTCTTTACCTGTTATTAGATGTCTTGGGTCGGAAGTCGATGGTGCTCAACTTCATTTACGTAATAATGAGAGTGGGCTTGAGCGGTTGGATCGGGTTTCTCCCTTATTTGGCTCTTTGTGGAATGAGAGTGGCCGTAGGGACGATCCAGAATATGACACGACCACTTGGAAGCTTGTATCAGGCGAGGAAGTACAACAGTGCAGGGATCTTTCCTATCAAATTGTAAGGATCACCAAAGACCCATCTAGGAGGCAGTATACTAACACTTGTATAGTTATGGTCAACGAGTGAATATCCAAAGAAACGTCTGTTACAACCAGTAATAGCACCACCACAGTGGAACTCATTGATCGCAACATTGACAAGCACGGAAACCCGCCAGAAGTCAATCATGGTCTGCGGACCTAAGTCTTCTGGAAAATCAACGTTTGTCAGATTACTGTCAAATCGACTCTGCCCATCACGGAAGGATGAGGATTGGATGTCATCTGAAACTCCTAGCAAAGGTCTACTCCTTATGGATATAGATCCTGGGCAACCTGAATACTCACCTCCTGGGCAGCTTTCACTGCTGCATATACGCAAAGCCAATTTTGGCCCCCCATTTTGCCACCCTACTAGTTCGCAGGGGGTGTCTTCTTTACGCTCACACAATATAGCTGCTCTATCACTAGCGGCAGATCCTGAGTATTATATGGCTTGTGTCATAGACCTCTTGAGGCATTACCGTCAAGTTAGCTCTGACTATCCTGATTGTCCCCTTATTATCAACACTCCAGGCTGGATCTTGGGCACCGGACTTGAGATCCTTGTCAGTATAATTAACAGTATTCAGCCATCTTCAGTTGTATATATGTCTACGGAGGGTCCTACAGAGGTGGTTGAAACCTTGAAAGATGCAGCAAAGTCAATTCCATTGCACACTCTGCCATCTCAGGCAGGAGATTTTGAGTCTAGAACATCTGCTCAACTTCGAACCATGCAGTACATGTCCTACTTTCATATAGGTCTTCCAACTCGGGGAAGTATGAAAGGTGGGAAAGTCACTGATATGAGCTGGATTGTGGACTCCCCAATTACTTCACATCGGCCAGTGGAGATTCCATATGACGACCAGATTCGAGGTATTCGAGGTATCATGTGTCTTGGCGAATCTCCATTGCCTAAGATGCTTCATGATACGATCAATGGACGTCTTTTGGCTATTGTGGTGATCGATGACCTAACCGCATTTACTGCAGCTAGATCAGACGATCCAGGGCTCCAAGAGATTGTTCATACTCGAGAGGGTCTGCCATATTACAATCCCTTGAATACCACTCCTCCACCACCAGTCCACTCACACGCAATCGGCATGCTCTTGGTTCGCGGAATCGATATCAAGCGAAAACGACTGCAAATACTAACCCCCATAAACCTTCACGAAATCACTGGCCCCATTTCGCAGGGTAAGGCGATCATACTCGTCAGTGGAGGATTCGACACCCCAGGCTGGGCTTACACAGAAGAGCTGTACAAAAGAGACTATGATGCTCGCCAAAAGAGGACTAGGGCGCAGTCTCAGGCGCAATCTCAACCAGTCTCGGATGAGGAGGTGGAAGAGGAAACTTTGCAGAGGGTTTGCCACAATGGAAAGCTGGCAGATGATGAATTTCTCACGGCTCCGTGGGTGGAGCGACTACATGGGAGTGGTGGACGTGGAGTGGGTGCAAGAGTCTGGAAGGTGAGGAGGGATCTGGGGAAGCGTAATGATAGTGAATAGATGAGAATCTCACTCGTCATACCTTTTTTTTTGCATAATTTGGCTGTGAACTAGCGTACATGCTTTGAGTGGTCCTGAATTTGCAGATACAGAAAAATTCCCTATACCATTATTTTTCGTGATCGTTGATATATGCTCCTTTATTGCAGATGTGTCACACACCTCCAGCTTGATCACAGTTCGCTTTCACTTTGTCTTCGCGGGATAGAGAGGCGTCTTGCTAGGATAGTTTTGGATCAACTTCTACAATTTCTTGATAAAGTCTTATTTAGCTGCATAGACCAAGATAGTGACATGAAGCTTGATCCAAGCAATCCTGAGAAAGACCACATCCAGTCTTTGTCCTTAAACCTCACAGAACAATTATCACTTTGACAGTCAAGGCTATACATCAGGCATCATTTGGCTAGCGTGGATAGGAGGTTTGTTATCTATATAAACCATCAAGAGGTTGCAAGAGACACGTATTTTATTAGCTGCAGGGCTATAACTTTGCGTGTATGTCTACTGTGTATAATGTGGTGAGTAAAGGATAGGACTACTATGTATAACGCTTGTATCATTAACGATGGTAGTGAATAAAACGATGGCGATGTTGTTTATAACAATGAATCGTCAAAAGCTGTATGGACATTAACTGTTACAAATACTGTTATTGACTTAGCCTACAGTATAGCTGCAGGGAGTAGTGGTTGATATAATTGATTGAGAAAAGGAAGTAAGATCTACTCTATGGAGATATCTATTTATATTAGGATGCTAGTGCAGTTCCTAATTAGGAATACATAAGGTTGAATGTGAGAACTTCTTACAATTATACACTTGTACAGTTGGGTATTAACATTAACGTCCAAGTACTTAATTAATGTAGTTAGTAGATTTATTTATCTATATAAACTCCCAAGTAGTTAAAATATTCTTGTTATTTATGTATAAATAAACAAAATTCCATGTGATATATCAACAATATAGGGTCTGTTAGGAAAAAATACAATTGTTGTCTCTTTGTAGTTAGGGTGATTAATAACAATAAAGGGAGTAATAGCGATATTGTTAGTAATAAGCTAGCAGCGAGTTAGATAGAAAATGTAGCTTTAAGCCATATAGGATAATAGCTAGAAGTGATAAATTAGAAGGCCTTATAACATCTAGTAGCAGTATTCAATAGCAGAGAACCAGTTGTAAACAAGAGTGTAAACGCAGACTTAAAGAAATAGATCGACATAGAAGTAGTAAAGCACAAAACCCTACACTCTTCTATATATATTTTCTTTAGACCCCTGTTCTGTACATTGAGGACATAGTAGGTACTTATAGTTTCCATTGAATCTTAATCCAAAGGGTAAAAGTAAGAAATCTATTCTATATAACCCCATCTATCCAACTCACATCACAACCTTCTCAAGCACATCCTCCTTTTTCGGACCCAATTCCCTCATCAACCACTCATAGACAGCCCACTGAGCCGCATTAACAACAAAAGCCCGCAAACTACAGACGCCCAAACCACGCCAAAACACCCCAAAGCCCTCACGCGCATACATATCCCTCGCAATCCTCCACGTGCCCAACCCTCCCTTTCTCACCCCTAACCCCTGAGTCTGTACCCTCGTCTTGATCACATCCAATGGGAACACACTCGCCCACGTAACAACACCCGCCAGACCCCCACAAACCAGCACCTTAACCGCCTCTCCTTTTCCATCTCCTCTCCCCTCCCCTTTTCGATCCCCCACCCCAGCCCCCCACCACCGCCCAAGCCCCTCATAACTCCAGAAGTAAAACCCATACCCAATCGCGTCCCTTGCAGCCGTGACGCCTCCCCCGACGAAAAACCCCCGCACGCCCTCGCGCGCAAGAACACTCCGCACCACGCCCCAACTCCCATCCCGTGCGTTCCATCTCCCTTCCCGCGCGCCCGCGCTCCCGCAAACCTGCGCCCGGCATTTAACGAGCTCGCTGGGCGTGGAGATGACCCAGGTAGCGAGGCCGGCGAGGGCGCCTGCGAGCCAGACTTTTGGGAGGGGGAGGGGGGTGAGTTCCGAGGAGCCAGCTAGATCGGAGGGGGAAGGATCAGAGGAGGAGGGACCAGGTACAGAGGAGGAGGAGCCGGAGGGATCAGAAATGGAGGGAGCAGCCAGAAACGCAGAAGCCCGATTATACGTAACGAAAAGAAGGGCGTTCAGGGCGCCGTAGCCGAGGATTGGGGCGGAGACGCCGCGGATTAGGGAGGCTGGTGTGTTTGATGGACTTCTTACTTTTGCTGCGTTGGTTCCATTCATTCCTTTCCCTCCATTCACTGAACCCGCTGAACCCGCTGAGCCCGCTGAGCCCGCCGAGGTAGCCATAGATTTCCCAACGGAAGAATGAGCAGGATGCACGTGAGCAAGACCGACCCCAAGCCCACTCTGCAAACGAACCTTGAGGATATCGAGCGGGTTACCGATCAAGATGCCCGCGGCGCCGGAGATGTAGGCTGCGTAGAAGTCTGGGGACATTTTCTGGGCTGTGTAGAGGAGATGTAGAAGGGAGAGGTAGAGGGGGGAGGAGAAGAGCAGATGCAGAGAGGTACAGAGGTACAGAGGGTAGGGGAGGAGGATAGGAGAGTAGAGAAGGGGTTGCTTGCGGTTTGTGGTGAGTGTCAATGTGAATGTGGGGACCCCGCGGACGGATAGGGCTGGCAAGGTGGGGGTGGTTGCCGAGGTATTTATGTATGGATGGATGAAATGAGATGTGAGATGGATGTGGATCTTTAGATTGATAAGATGAAGGCCATTATTGGATTTCCCTTATGATAGTAGAAGCAGAAAGAGATGGAGAATTATGATTGTGTTAGTAATTATCGGGTCAGTATCATGGGGTTATATCATAGTGGCGAGTCAAGTCACAGCTCAAAACACAGCTCAAGACCAAAGAAAGACTGCTAAACTCCATAAAGAAGTCATTTTTAATATAACCACTCCTCATATGACCGCTGTTGCCCAATGCTATAAATACAGCCCATTGATGAAAAAGATATCCAATCCACGCGACGGCGATCAGCCAAATCGCAAACGCCTCAATACGCCACGCTAAACCCACCACAAATCAAAATAAACTATCCCATCGCAATAGTCCAATCCCAAATGATATAGGCATCAATGCTCAGGTATCATATCCCAATTCCAATTCCTATTCCAATTCAAAAATCAAACTCGAAAAACTTCCATCACCCATTTCCATAAAAAAGTGAAAATAAATGAACCGATACGCCGCCATTGCCAGGAATATTCCAAATGCATACAAACAGAAGTTGTTGATCCCTATGACTCGCTTTCGATGTCGCTCTCATCATCACTACTAAATCCACTTCCACCATCAATCGTAGCCGCGCTACTACCGGCAGGAATATCCTCTTCAAAACGCTTGCTAGATAAACCGCGATCCTTCTCGTACTCGCGCTCCTGAGCGGCAATAGTATCCGGATCAACGGCTCGAAGATGCGCTAACATATCAATGCTCTCATCATCATCATCATCATCATCATCATCATCGTAAACTCCACTCTCACCACTCTCTTCATCAGAGTTATCTAGGTCCACTTCCATGCCAGTGTCAGAAGGGACCTGAACTTTAGGGTCAAGCCCAGATTCCCGGAAATCAGGCTTAGCAATGCTGGAAACAGGGTGCTGTATGAAGGGCGTGCGTTGACTGAGATGGGCGATACCGCTATATGTAGAGGAATCTTCCTCCTCGGACGACGAGGAAAAGAGGCTAATCAGATTTGCTGGAGGTGGTAGTGTAGAGGGGGGGAGATCCTTCCTATGCTGAGAAATAATCTTCATCTTCACCGGTTTTGAGACTGTGTCTGGACGTTCTGGTTCAAAGGCCCCATTTGCCTTTCTCTGAATTCTTGAAAGAAATCGCTTTGTCTTGAATCCAGGAGCGGAAAACTTTGAGAGTTTTCTCCGTGTGGGCGGGTCAAGGATGGTGCGGCGTGTTTCAACACACATATCAAAATGATCTGCTGGTCGAATTGCTCCAAGCCCACAGACTGTCATGTCCGTCATGTGATGAACCGAAATCGAATTCTCTTGTCCAGACCATTCTGAAGAGAATTCAAGGTCGGCGTCACAATCATCACCCATGAGTTCTGGAGTCCCTGGGCGATCCCAAGCAAACTCGGCTCCTTTGGAGTAGTCCTTGAAAGGCCTGAATAAAATTCCGGATCCGGAGACTGTGCGACTCATCCCTGGGGCTCGGGGTAATTGAGACTCCTCGCATCCAACGGCGTCTTGAGTATGGTTGCTGTACCCATCTCGACCAACTGCCTCCACGTGCACTGGTGTAGTAATCTTGCCATGGTCGCCGGAAAGATCAGTACAGAATGGAACACCGCTATAGTAGATGATGGCGCCTTCTCGGTTTCTCTTTCTAACGGACGAGACGGATCGAGAATGACCTCCCCAATTGCTACATGATCTGATACCCTCTTCGCGTGGATATGTGATGCGAGAGATGTCATCGTCTTCGCGAGACATGTTCTCAGATGTCGAAGAGCTACTACGATGGCTGAATAAAGGTCGGTATGCGAATCTGTTTTGTGGGACATGCGCGGGCTCCACTGCCCAAACCTCCGTCGTAGAGTGCGTATCTGGTTGGTTATCCATGGAGATCGACGTAAACCTCGAAGCCTTCGATCTCTGATCACCAGCTATCCACTGTCGAGGACTGCCGTTGATCTTCCGACGCTTGCTAGCATGATCCTCAGATTCATCGCTATCACTTGTCAACTCCTGTCTCTCACTACTAGCACCACTTTCACTGCTAAGCTTGGTTCCATCAGTCCCACCTCTCCATCTGATCTTTCGGCCATCGTGCGAGAGTTGAAATTTGGTGCTGAAATCCTGCACGGCACTACGCACAAAATCAGGTGTGACGTTAATGATATGCAGTTGAGCCATACTAATCAGAAGATTGAGATAGACCCAACCTTTAGCATCAGGCTCAACGTCTCTCGAATCTTGTGTGATGAGACGTGGCGCTGATAGACCCAAGTGACGAATATATTCGACGTTTTCCTGTGGCACTTGAGCACGGTCGGGGTCCAGGTCCAACGGTCGTGTAGGCCTCTGATCTGGTGAGTTGTCAGAAGGAGGGCTTTCCTCCGTCGCTGACTCGCTTTGCAGATGGTCTGAGGAAGAAAGGTTGGGGTCATCTAGCTTCTGCGCCTCACCCGACTCCACTGGCAAGATGTGAGCCTCACGAACACCCTCAGCCTGCACCCTTTGACCCCTGTTTTCAATGGATCTGCGATCGGCTTGGGCAGCGGAGTTGGAGACCTCTTGTTGTTGTAGTGGCTGACTATGATCTGTTCCCACACTCGAATTTCTGCCCGTAAAGAGTCGCTCCAACTTGCGCACCACCATTTTCTTTTTGCTTTGCTCTGTCATGACTGGTGAATGCTTTGGAAGAAATCCCTTGGGGATATCTTGGATGAATGATTCCACATGCTTTTCCTTTGCCTTCATGGGTGCTTTTGACGCACGCCCCTTAACGTTACTCCTATTGGTAGTGGAAACGGATGTTGGCTCAGATGTCTGCATGGATGCATAAGCAGAGTCGAGGTGTCGCGAATTCGATGTCGAAGAGGACGAACCGTTGTTGCCTCGATCATGTTTGCGCGCATATGCCTCACGTGCATCCCTTCCAAGATCTTGACTCGACGGCGATCCTCCTGTAGATCCATGCATACTAGAAGCGAATGCATGGAGCAATTCCTCCAACTCTCGTCTCTTACGTGGTGGCAGTCCATGTGGTTTCACTTCGAAGAGCTTATCGCGCTCCAAATGTGCGTCATATGTCTTTTCATATTTCCGTAGTCGTTCCTTCAACTTCTTGTTCTCAATCGTCAAATCATCAATCACACTTCTGTATTCGTCGGTGCTACTGGTTATGGTACATGGAGCTCGATTTGCGTGGAGCTCTTCATTGCTCACAGTAATGACTGGAGCTCTTTGGCCACCCTCGGATCCACTCGAAGTTTGATGGAGGAAGAATGGAGAATCATCTGCAAGACACTTCAGTATATAACGAGAACAACCGTACAGGGAAAGCACCCACTGTCTATAAAATCGAGTCCCATGTTATGACCATGTTTGTTTGATTTATTGAACCATTGCTTGCCCGAACTCGATTCGCCAGAGTTGTTGCTCTCATCAGTGTCGTGTCGGTTTGGCCTCTTGGGAATATCTTCTTGCTCACCACCACTTGTCTCAACGTCTGCATTGTGTACATTGAGAGAGCAATTGCTAGAAGCAGGGCTGTCGTGTCTCAGGCTCACGGACAGATGAGCTGGTGGTCTTCGGGGATGCACGCGGGTCTGACCCGGAGAGCCTCGCTGCTCATCGCTTATCATATTGGTGGTGGAGAGCATTATCGTGACGGTGTCCACCCTTGGCTATAAACATATGTGGATATATTGTTGTTATGGGTTGGCGTGCGCCAACATGTTGTCCGACTGAATATCCGCCTCTCGAATACCGACCACTTTCAAACTATTCCACGATTTCCCAGATGGCAGCTCGGTGTATAATGGATTCGCGTTCCCGTACAGTATATTCTCGAGTTGTCAATATTCCGATTGGACTTGCTGAGCGATAGGACAATAGGTCGGTTCTCGCGTCTCTGTGGGATATCGAGTGTATACGTGATATGGTCTTCTCTTTCTGCTGTTGGTCTATGAGGGCGTGTTCAGAGTTTGAATAGCCCAACGAGATCCTTTTTCTTGTCGAATGAGTTTTTTTTTGATTTTTTTTGACGGCTGTTTGTAATGTATTGGACGAAACTTGAGGGAACAGACCAAGGTAAGAGAAATTCAAAAACTAGAAGTGAAGAAAGGGTTGAGGCTCGAAGGGTATGAAAGAAATAGGCACGATTTGACAGATCGAGATCGTAGAGGAACAGCCAATGTTTAGTGGAGTGTTTGCAAGTGCAAAGTGCAAGTGTTTGATCGCCTTAAGACACGAAGGCATGGAGTAGGAGTAGGAGTAGGAGCAACGGCAACAGAACAAATAGAGGCAATGAAATGGCAAAACACAAGATGCGCTCGCCGATCTATGATGGATAGAGAGAAAGGTATATCGAGCAGGGGCTACCCGAAGACACGCAGATCGAAAAGAAGGGCTACATCGTTGGAAGAGAAGAAAAGAGAAGCATGAGAGTGAGAGTGAGAGTGAGAGTGAGGACTAGAATAGAAAGAGTCGAGTGAGCGTAGAGTAGAAGCATCAGAAAGGCCCGGGTGCCCAGCGAGAGGGAGGTTGGAATAGCCAAGGCCATCTGTGGTGTAGTGATGGGGGGTGTATTCCTATATTTTTGTATTTTTGTATTTCTGTATTTCTTCTTGGATTTCTGGATTTCTGGATTTCTGGATTTCTGGATGTATCTGTGTACATAGTACATAGTACTTGTATGAGGATATGTGGGACTGTGTGCACCCAAGACGGCCCACGACAGGAGTACATAGTACACTTGGCCATGGCATGGCAGCAAGATGAGCAGACAGACAGCCATGAAGGAGACTGGACCGTAGTAAGATGTGGGCGTGCACTGAGCCATGACCATGACCGTGACCGTGACCGTGACCGTGGACGTGACTTGGGTCTAGAGCCTTTGGAGTGTATGAGTGAGGTAGATTCGATTCGACAGGTAGGTAATAGGTGGTGTATTTCGCTGAGAGGAAGAGGAGGAGGAAGAGAGTGTCGATACATACAGACTCGCGATCGGGAGCACCCTGGCCGGACGTTGCAGAGATCGAAGCCTTATCATTGGTCGGGAGGCGTTGGGCGGATGTGGCCCGGCGATCGAGGCCTTGTCATAGAGGAGGAGGAGAGGAGAAGAAGAGAAGAGTCGGGACAGAGGGTTACTCCTCCGTGTATTCCTGAGGCATTTATCGGCATGACCCCACAGGTACATCGCTGGGGAAGATTGCGATGGATGTGCACGTGATGTAATGTAATGTCGAGTTGAGTATGTAGTCTGTCTCGTGCTATTCTATCACTTGCATCTATTAAGTACTACTTATCCATACACTTGCTCACTCTCACAAGACCTATTAATGTTATTCCCCATATATTTATAACTACTATGTAAGAGTAGAGTAGAGGTAGACATCAAGAAAGATCAAAAGATTAATGATGAAATGCTTGACAGTCCCGATCCAGTAAAATGCTCCGTAAATTCAGGACCTTGCTCCGGCGAATAAAGTGTATTCTAGGTACTACGTACAGCCGAAGTACTACTTATGTATTAATACAAGTAGAGTAATTCTATGCTTGTTCTCATTCTCATTCTCATTCTCATTCTCATTCCTACTTATTATTTTTGTTCTTCTTTTAATTGTTTTCATCTTCATCTTCATCTTCATCTTCTTCTTCTTCTTCTTCTTCTTCTTCTTCTTCTTACCTATTGTTATTATTCTCACCCTCAACTCTCCTTCTTCTTTTATTAATTCCACTCCCTACAAAAGCCTCATTCCAAATCACTCACCGATACACATTGGTGGCACCCACCTACGGAGCACGAATCTTGACAACACCATCGGGACTATTCTCACTAGCCACAGCATATGATGACCTCAGGCACCAACATCTATTCATACACATCCATCCATACACGTGAGCATTTGAAGGCAGTAGTCAATTCCAGTTGATATCAATACTATTCTAATACTATCCTAATACTATACTTGACATCTTCAATCACCTATCTCCCTCACCTCCGCCCCAAAAAGAACAACAACAACAACAACAAAAGAAGAAGAAGAACAAGAAGAACAAGACTCACCTTTTTTCTTCTTCCCTTTCCATGAATTTCGTTGTTGTTTCTCACCAAACTAGCGCTGAACCCTTCATCGGACCCTTCAACGCTGCATCGGGAATCACAACTGCACATCGCAGCCGTGCACGCCCAGCACCTGCTTGAGTCCCAGTCTTCAGTCTCAGCACGGGAGCACCCCTGTACACGGTAGTAATAGTACTTGTACTTGTACTTACACACACACAGAACTTACTACGTATGTACAAGTACAAGTACTTACAATATAGCAGTTCAGCTCACAACAACACTCGATCAAGACCAAGACCACAATCACAACCAAACCCAGACCTAAGTATTCTACTAAGTAAGTACCCAGTCCGCCGCACGACAATGACGTCCAAAGGAGCCCTCATATCCACACCAGACCAGACCATCCCCATCCCAGCATAGACGACCTCGTGCCCGAGAGTCCGTCCATCAGCCCGTGAGAATGCCCACAAAGCCTCCGTTCATGAGGCATGTACCAGTATGTGAGTAGGTATGTATGTACTTGTACTTGTAAGTACCTGTGTACTGCCTATGTAGGTAAGGAGTAGGTCTGAGCCACATGACCTTGAATCGCCGATGAGCCCTCACCTTTGGCCTCTCATCCCCTCTTGCTCTCTCACGAGCAAAAGTCGCGTCGAGTCAGCCTTCGCAGTGCGTGGAATGGATGTCGAGGTCCGCGTTGGCGTGGTGTGGCATCGACCGAATTTGCGATGCTCTAAGCGGCAAGTCAAGTCAAGTCAAGTCAAGGGCACAGACGGGAGACTGACTAAGCCGTCATCGGCGCCCTGCTGGGAATCGAGACGATCGGGCGGAAGTGACATCAGCCGGCACGTGATTTTCAGGGTCCAGCGTGCCCGTGTCCCATTGGACGGGCTGCAGGCAGGGTCTCACCTTTGCGAGCGAGTGCCGAGTCATTTTCATTGTCCCCTTTCGTTGTCCTCTTGAACCACTGAGACGGCGAGCATTGATTGTTCGGTCTGTGCCTGTACGTACTTACTTCTCACCGTGCTGGCACCGAGCTCGGGAAGGAGTGCGAATGAGCATGCGAGATCGAGTTGGCTTTGCGATCACCGTGGGGAGTTGGTTGCTGGGGGGGGGGGAGAGGTCGTTGGGTTGAGGCGGTCGCGGTTGCGGGACTGAGACCTGGACTGCGACTGCGACTGCGACTGCAACCTGGACTGGGACTGGGACTGGGGTGGATTGAGTTATGCGTCCCTTGGTCGTACAGACGTCAAGGAATGTGCCGGAACGTGCTGCAGATCTCGATTATGCTCGTGATGAGAATGCATGCCGACGTCAGATATGGGGGGGGGGGGGGGGGGGGGGGGAAAAAAAAAAAAAAAAAATGTAAAAAAAAAAAAAATGATTTAATTTAAATTATTTTAGATGTAGGTAGTTTTTTTTA